>NDXB01011459.1:23945-91111 GCA_002631895.1 Agapornis roseicollis | reverse complement strand
TGGGGTTAGATGATATTTTTTGTTTTTTTTTTTTTTTTTTTTTTTTTCAAAATTGATGTTTGCAAGTAGTAACCCTTTACAGTTTTCAATGTAATTGATAGAGCCATTTTTTAAACACCTTTGCTATGGTTATATGGCTTTTTCTTCTGCTTGAGTAGCTGTGAAAGCCTCATGGTGAGCACAGATCTGCAGAACTGGCTGGAAAGTTGTGCTGAATTTTTATCCTCAGATACTTCAGCTGAGCAAATTAGCTTTGTAATTCACTTCATATATCTGAAGTGCTTGGGATCTTTGAAGAGCCTCAAAACTGACATTTGGAATAATGTCAGCAGGAATTGTGTATGATTTAATAATGGAGTTAATGCTTCATTGACCACTTTGGCAGCCATGCTTCTGTGAGATTTTGGAAATCCCATTAGGGACTTCCCTTCACCTTTAAGGGAGCACTCAGTGGGTGCTTTTTCAAGACTGTGGTTCATCGTCCTTGAAATTAATAAGATGAAACACTTAGCTCAACTTGGCATTACTTGTTTTTAAGGTGGGGATTCTTAATGAATTATAGATAACTCTCAGAATTAAAGTTTTCAAAAGTTTTCAAAGCTTGTCTTTTGCTCTTTAGAGTTGATTCGTTTTTGATCAAAGCTATCTGATGA
Source organism: Agapornis roseicollis (assembly GCA_002631895.1). Lineage (NCBI taxonomy): Eukaryota > Metazoa > Chordata > Aves > Psittaciformes > Psittacidae > Agapornis > Agapornis roseicollis. The sequence continues at coordinate 90,458 of NDXB01011459.1, read as the reverse complement.
AAATTGCTTCATTTCACAAATACATGTAAATGGAAAAAACATGTATTTTCCATGATTAGGAAGAAGTAGTAAGTGCATTTAACCCTCAATTAATCCAAAAGAGGGAGGTGTTCTAGCTAATTCATCATGTGAAGAAGGAGATAATAACTGTATCTTCAGTAAATGAAATATTTCCATCCATGTTTGGGTGGAAATTGGATATCCTAGTCAAAAAATTAAATAGCAATTAGAAAACCATGTAGACAGGAGAGTGGAATGATATAAAATTTATCTGTTTCTTTTAACAGGAGGCATGAAGAGTTGGTAGCAGGAAATGAGTCATTTAGCTTTAGCTTTTGAGGGTGGTGAAGGGTATTGTTCAGTTCTCATATTTAAGAACTCATATGCACAGCCTTGAGAAGTGTGATACATCTCAGTGTTATAACACAGATTTTAGTCCATAGTAAGTGGAAGTAGATCTATACAGGTTTCACAAGATTTGATAAATTGCTGTTTTCTACAAGAACCATAAGCCAAGACTGGCACAATTAGATGATCTGCTATGTCCTCCCAGACATGTCTCACCATGATAATGAATCATGGAATTGTAGGCCAGCCCAGCTTGGAATTCAAAGATAATTTAGTTCAACCTTTCAATTAATTGTTTCTAATTTGCATATATTGTAAGGGACTTCTTGTTGAAGGCTGATAATTGTCAGATAAGACATCTGAAAGGTCTGGACGGCTAATAATGAACAAAACTTGCTGGTACCACTTTTGAAGTAGGTAGAACTGTTCCAAGCTAGCCTGTTACCAGGAAAATAAGAAAATGTGTCATATTAGACACTGAATATTCATATATAGCAGAATTGAAAGGAAGTTGGTTTAAGTTTTGTTTGATTGAGGGAGGTGGGGGAGAGCTTGATGATTTGTGGGGTTTTTTTGGTTTGGGGATTTTTGTGGTTTTGGTTTTTTGTTGTTGTTTTGATGTTGTGTTTGTTTAGTTTTGTTAGGTTTTGTTTGTGGAAGGACTGTATTTTATTAAGTATGATACTGAATGGGATTTTGTTGATGGTAGTAGTCAGTATTTTCCTGCAGTGGGTAAGTGGCACTGTTAAGCTCAATGCCCTTTGCCTCTGTGGCCATAGACTATTCACTGTCACTTTCTATCAAAGCAGGGAGAACCCCAAAACAAACATTCAGTATCTTTAGTCCTCTGTTCACAGGCTGTGGGATCTAGAGGAGCCAGCCAAGCCATAAGCTGAATGGGAAACTGGTAATTGAACTCAATGCAGGGTCTGTGGAGCTCCACTGAGAATACCCTCTATATGTCTGCGTATCTCTCTATACATATATGTGTGTAATATCAATTCAATGAAAATGCAGGGCCTGTGGAGCTTCACTGAGAATACCTCTATATGTCTGCATATCTCTCTCTACATATATATGTGTAATATCTACCACCCTCAGCCTCCACAGCCATGGGAGTAGATTTACAGTGACCAGGAATGTGAAAACATCCATGAAGCTGCTGCAGGCTCCCAAATTCATCAGAAGGACGTAGGCACTTGCCTATAGCAAGTGTCTAAAGTTACGTTATTAAAGAGTCATGAGTCAGCTGTTCCTTGGCAATAGGAGAGTGGTGCCCACTGGGGAGGACAACTTGAGTCAACAGAGAGTCTCATGTTTGGGTTGGATCAGAAAATGCATGTGGGTAGAGTGGTTTGCTAAAGAGAAAGAGAAGAAATTATGTGTCTAACTGTGGAAATTGCTTTCCATTGTTGTTAGCACAACACAGTTTAAACTACAGTAAATCTTTGTTTGTTGTGGTGTTTTTAAGACAGATAAGAAACTAATCATGATATTTGAGAAGACAAAGAGAAACATCCCAGTGATTTCAACTTGGATGTTGTATCTTTGTTTATAACATACTGTAGTTTCCAGATAAATTATTCAGCTCATCTATTTCAAAATATGGTAGAGTTTGCAATGCATAAATTGTCATTTGTAAAGTAAAAGTTTTGAATTATATTTTCTTATCTGCCAAAAGACCTTCAGAAGTAGAAGTGATATGTAATTCTGTCTCAATATTGCATTTATGGCAATGCTAAGATACGTTTCCCATAAAGTGCTTATAACTGTATCCTGCAATTAAAAGAATCTTAAATGTGATTCCCAGTGATAAAAAGTTACTGCTGTGTAACCGGTAAGGGCCACCTCCTTGCACTTTTTGAGTTCTTTACAAATAGTAAAGATGAGGATGATGAAGCTTTTGATGATTTCTTAATATTTATAGTTCTTTCATAGTGTTGAAATATTTTATGATTCAGCCTTAAAATTAGAGTGCTCAGATTTTTGCCAGGTCTAAAGCTATGATATAATGCCTTAATCAAAGGGTAAGTTACAATAAAAATTAATAAGAAGTACTCTTGTCCTGGTGTATTCCTGCTTTAAAATGCACAGTAGAAGTTATAAAAAAAAATTATATTTATTAAGTCTCAAGTACTTTACATATTTTATCTTGGTAAACGATGAATTCAATTTGATAGAACCTCTTCTGAAAAATAAAGCTTTTCAGAAAATTGTAAGCACTAGCAAGGCTTTGAAACTCTCTAAGCTGGAAATAAATGGGGAGAAACACTATGTTTTAGGAATTTGGTAAGGTGTGTCTGGCACCTGTGGGAGATGTCTGGTAGAAAGTAATCTCACTGTTACTTTCAGTACTACTACTCTCCATTTCTCAAAAACCTGTGAAAATTATTATGGCAGCTTCTTTCTCAAGTATACTTGTGGAGAGGATAGTTTTCAGGTGTAAAGAGAAAAGGATAGGATGAGATAAGTTGCAGAAGTTGTGCTGAAATTTGAGCTCAAATTAATTTTGGTCATATATGTAAAGCATATTAGGACTTGTTGCAGTAAAATATAGTGTAATATATCAAAACTGTTATGCTTGATTTCAAACAAATATAAATTGAAGTTAATAATGTTTGGATTTAAACTAAGAATTTACTAGCTTTAACTGATATCTGCAGACAGTGAAAACATACATTGAGAGTACAGTGCATGGATATTAAGCCCGTGGGATTTTTGTATGGATTTATACAACATTTCTGTTTAGGAGAGATGTATAAAGAAGTCAAAGCAAAACCAGAGATTAGGAGCCAAGCCATGGCAAGAACAAGAAATAAGGGTTGTTTTGATATGGCTGGGCCATTCACCATTTCAGGAGTATCCCTGTGTTAATGCACGTGTTGCCAGAGTTCTCTCTTCTGTTACTGCCACACTGCTCTCCTGTGCTAACTGCTATCCTTTTGTGTGTATTATCTTTGGCAGTTTTCTCTGCTTCCAATTGCATTACACCTGTGGCATTTTTTTTGACTCTTTATATTTCTTCCATCTCTCTTTGTTTCCTCATGGTGTTGAAGCTCAGATCTAGCTCACTGCTGAGTTTTCCTGCTCTATGTTGAACCAGGCTGCTTCAGCACCTTATCTAGTCGTAAATCTACTAGTCTGAAATGCTGGATTTGCTTGGGGTTTTTTAAATGCACTTTTATAATAATTAATGTGCTTATGGCTCATAAAAATCTGATTTAAAGTATGCATTCTGGTGGAGTGCCTTAATAATGAACTTTAAGTGGTTTATATGAATATTTTATACAGTATGCAGTTTGTATACACCTTTACAGATTTTACCTTATAACTTGATTGTTTTTAAAAGTAATAGATTATATTTTAAATTCTTAACACTGTTGTTTTGAATCAGTTTGGCTCTAGGATGTTACAGTACTCTAAACTTATTAGTATTCTGCATTATTACTCAGGTACTCTTAGCTCTCTAAATTTATTAACTACTGATAAAATGTGTGATTTCTTCACTGAATGTGTATGTCTGTGATCTCATTAGTCAGTTTATTTTAAGCTGTGTATTATATTACTTGAGTCAAATATTTGGCATAAACATAAGTATGAAAATAAATATTTTAGTTAGGATTTAGTTAAATAGCATATATCCATGATTAAACGACACTTAACCACGCACTGGAACAGCGTCAATTAATGCAATTTAAAAAAAATATTTATTATGTTCTTGAAGGGAATATCAGTCCCACTCATGCCACAGAGGATAAACAGTTTTATGAACTCTTTTTCTTCGTATACATTCCTGTATGCTTCAAGAGTTATCTTCATCTTCCTGTTCATCATTGTTCTGTAGCAACTACCTTGCCCTGCAGCCTCTGGACCAACCATCCAGACCTACTGCTAGGTGTATATTTCTGGCTGCTTCATTCTCTTTTTTTCCTGAGATTCCAAGTCCTGCTTCTGATGTTGGAGACTGCATGAGCCTGCTTTGTCTTGCAAAGCGTGTCACAAGACAAGTAATATTGCATTAGTAAAGAATAATGTCAGAGAATTTCCATGCTTTGCTGCAGGGACGTAAGCAATGGCATAAAGTGCATGAGAGGTTCATCTGCATACTGGAAGAACCTGCTCAGAAAAGATTACAGGAGGGGTAGTCCAAGAGGCAGCATTAGAGGATTTTAGAGGGAGTTGAGGGAAGTTTTGTTTGCACAGTGGATTTTAGCTAATGATGGGGGTCTGTGGCTATAATTCTACAAAATTCATTCCAGAATGAGGCTACCACCTAGAAAATGAAATGCCACGTGGATGGAATTTATTGTTATCTCTGTAAGTCTGTTGCAGAGGGAGGAACATGTATTTTCTATTTTGTGTATTTTCTATTCTACAGTGGTAATTATATGTGGAAATACTTTACACAAACCCTAATCTATGGTACCTTAATATTCAGTATGTCTGGGAGCAAAAAGGTTGTAAAGTACAGGCTTTTGGTCAGTGCATACTAAGGTGAATTGTATTTCCCCAATATTTTGTGACCTATCTGTTCACAAATTACCTTTTCAAATATGTTTGAAATACTGGAATAATTCACAGCTAGTTTCTACAGTAAAGTTATAATGAGTCTCTTGATACACTTGATTCTGGATAGTTAAATTGATTTCTCTGTTTGGCCTTGGGGCTTGTTGTACACTGAACAGTGTGTGGAAGCTGTTGTCCTCTCTTGCTTCTAACTTTACTGCTGAAGACCTTGCACCCTGCTTGCTTTTAGCTTTGCCACTTATTGTGTCTGCAGGAAAGCAAATATGACAAGACCAACTAAATGATGGATATCTTCCCACATGAGAATACAATCTTTATGTCGCTTTGTGACTGTAGGCTACCAACAGATTGCATTAAGCAGGGATTGATGCACTGAATACAAATGTTTTTAGCATCTTTATGTACTGAAGCATTTCTGTTCAGTCTAAAGGGAATGAATTTCACATCAAACCGATTTCATGGCAGAGATTTTCATGCTGCTTTTAAAATTCAGGAGGGGGTGTGTGAGGACAAACATGATGAGAAAGTTTAATGAGTAATTCTGATCTATTTCTCATAGTGTATTGCATCCCCTTTTGTTTAATGTGTTCAGTATGTAACATCGTACTCCACATTTATTACAGATCACTTCCTCCAAAATCTTTTTGGTTCCAGTTGTATATTCCTTCTGAGTTTTATTAGGCTCTTTTCTAACAGATTTTTAACATTTAAATAATCAGTCATTAGTCAATATTAGTCATTAGAAGCTGCTTTCCAGTTTGTTGTGCCACTTTAGCATATTGCATAAGCAAATCAATTCTGCAGGAAAAAATTAGAACCTCTATAAAGAAAACACATAATGTTATGATACTTTGTTAAATAAATGTTTGTCCTCATTATTATTTTGTACTTTATTATTCAATCTATTTGTCTTAGAAAGAGAGGAAAAAACGTATATGTGTCTGGTCTGTTTAAAACCATTTTTAAAAAAGAACTTAAAACTACTCTAAACCTTCAAAGACCAGTGATTAAGTAAACGTTTATTTCCTTGCACCTTTCCCATTTTCCTTCACTTTCCTTTTCCCCATGTCTTTTGAAAGGTGTAGTTAAAGTGCAGTGTTAATGATACATAATTATGTGCCAGATTGGCCAGGTTCTATCCTCAGTGTAATCTCTCCTAAATCCTGTTGAACATAAACCCCAAAATCTTTCTGCAGAAGACAGAATATTTTTCTATCCACTGAAAGGTTACATGTTCAGTTGTTGATTATTGTCTTAGCTCGGCAAAAAAGTAATCTTCACCTGGGTGTGAAAAAGAGAAAGGTGCTGGCTTTTTTGGCAGCTGTATTCTAAGCGCTGTGGGGTAGCCAAGGACTCAGAATTGCAGGAGGCCATTGACTGTTGCAGTCCTTTGGAGACCACAGATAGCAGATTTATGGCGGCTATTTAATGAAAGATTTTGGATTAGGACAATTTAAACTTCTTAACCTGAAAGTCTTGAGATAAACTTAGGCAAAAAAAAAAAAAAGGATATTCTGACATCTTAAAAACAAATCAATCACCCTGAGCAGTATAGCACAGCTGCTTGCCTGTAACAAGGTCATTAAAAGCTAGGAACAAAAGCATCCCTCTAACTTGTCATTTTGAGTTTTGAACAAAAACAAAGTGTGGGATGTGTGGGATGGAGCTAGGCAGTAATGTCCACATATTCTGGAGAAATCAGCTAAAACTGTAAATAAAACTTACGCACTGGGAGGAACCCCACCAGAGAACACACGTGTTTGTTAATGTTCTGCTTTGAAAATTGAAATAGAGAAAACAGTAAAATTTTATTTCATAAGTACTCATAGTTTTATCCGTAACCTTGTTTTCTATTTTTTCCAGTTCCAAACACAACAGTACATTTACTGAAGGGTGGGAGGATATTAGTTAAAAATAATACAGCATCAGCTGAATGCTCCACAGAATTTAAAATTAAATGTCTGCAGAGATTATTTGCTATCATGCTTGCTATAAAGATATATGGCTCTTTTGTGGGAACTTCTGATAATTTCAGATATTTCACTGCCCTCTCTCGGTGAGAGTTAAAACTGGTCTCTTTCTCACAAACCCCAACCCAAGAGCAAAAAGGATTTTTCTGTTGGTGTGTTATTTGCTAGGAAATACTAGCAAGTTGGGAGTTGTGATTGTGATGATTGTACGGTTTATCTCAATTTGAAGTTTGCAATTGAACTCACTGGTTTGATCTATGACATGGACATATGCATATAGCAATATTTATGTACTCGACCTTATTCAGACATTGTGAAAATATATCCTTTTCTATAATTGTATAGAAAGATTTTTAAAACACTTTAAAGAAAGTCTGTGTATTATGAGCAGTGAAAAACTAATGACATTCTAATTGCTTGCTGGAACAATGAGCTTGTCACTACTTTATTGTAACTTATCTGGTTTAGACAACTAACTCAGGTGAATATGTTTAGTAATCTCCCTCTAAAACATGTAGAGGGTGGTTCTTCTCTAGAAGGCAGTTCAAAACTGCAAAAGGTGTCTGAAGATATTAGCTAGCTAATTTCACAGTTCAGTTTTAAAGCCTATAAATGTCTTTCCTCCTCAGATATCAGTGAAAAGATCTAGTTTGCAAGCTCCTTGATTTACCCCTGAACCAATACTTCTTGCCTGGTGTTTTGGGGAACTAAGAAGTCATACATAAAGCCTTAAACCATAACCAATTTCCTAATTACATGCTATTATGAAAGGTTTCGTGAAACACATCACAAAAACATGAGCTTTGATTTCTGTGCCATGATTAAATTTGATTAAATTAAATCAAGGACTGTAGTTAAACTTCAGTTTAATTTAACTTAAAAGTAGGAAGGCAAGTCCTTCAATGATGGCATTACTGGTTCAGAAAGGCTGTGAACTTACTGCAGGAGGAACTATAATTTCGAAATGCCACAGATTTTGTATATATAGCTTGCAACTCCCAAAGAGATAATTTTGATTAAAGTTGTGGTTTGCCATATATTTCAGGAGGTGTATGTTATGGCAGTATTTATGAAGGAGTGAATGGGCAAAAATAAACCAACATGTCTTACCTTTTGCCTATGTGTTTTTTCAAGCCAAAGTAAAAGAAAATAGAAATCTGGTACATATCCAGAGCCATGTAAGTAGTTCAGAGTCTGTTCTGTTGCCAAAGCACAGACATGCTGCTTTGCACTGAGAAATATTTAAAACACAATTTGCTGTCATTGGCAGTATGGCAAAGTTATTAATCTCTGTTACATGTTTTTATACAGACCAATGACTTGTCCTGGGCCAAATGTAAATTTGGCAAGAGCCCTGTACTGATCTGCATGGTTTGAAAGTATGGAGGTGTAGACATGTCAGTAATAGAAAGTTTTAGCTAAACCAAGAGTGCAGCAACTTCCAAGGAAAAGGCTTAAAGAGAGGCAAATGGTGATGGAAATACAAGGAGAAACTGAAGATGCTCACAAAGAGAAGGGCTTTGCATGTTTACTGCCTGAAGTTGCTATTACCCTCCAAGTAACTCCTTTGTTACTATGCAGAATGTCTTCCAACAAAAATTTGCTTTTTTCCTTTCCTGTCTAGCACTTTGGAAGCACCATGACCTAACTTTTCAGCAGGTCTGACTTTACAATGATAAAGGTCATTCTTTGTACAAATTCTTTATAGGAATTCTCTTGACTCCCCAGCAATTTAGCCAATCAATCTATAAGGAGCTTCTGCAAATGTCACCTTGCAAACTGACTATGTTTTAGCAGGAAATTAGAAGGAGCAAAAACAATTCAAGAACCAAGTTGAGAGCTGGTTATTAATTTTTTGCCTGTATCTTTACTGAAAGGGGAAACAATCATATCTCTTTCAACACAGCAGAAAAAGAGAAATCATAACATGTTTTAAAAATGCAATATATTTTGATGCAATAGGCTTGGTACACAGTGATGAGAAGTGCCTTCAGGGCTGCCACATAGTTCCCTGCCTTCTTTAGTGTAGCTGTTATTTCAAGTCAGTCTTGTGGGATATGTCCGATGCCCTACTGCATTTTTGTAGAAAGGAGTTTCACAGCTAGCTGGTATCTCTAACAGCTACTTCTGCATCAGTAAAAAGACCAACATTTTAACTTGGAAGTACAAACCTGGCTGGCTGCTACATTTCTCCACGTAGCCTGTGTACAGGATTTGAGGAGGTTTGGACAATCACTACTTGAAGTTGAGTTTTAGGCTGAGAATTGGTGCAAGCTAGAGACACGAGTGTGGGACAAGCAAGTAGGAGATCAAGATGGGTGCTAGGGAGAAGCCCTTCAATTATGTGGAATGGCAAGGCATCTCTTCTCTTCTTTGTCATGGTTTAACCACAGCTGGCAATTAAGTACTGCAATCTCTTCCTCACTCTCTCCTTACCCATCCACCTTCAATGCCCCAGTGGGATGGGTGACACAAGATCAAGGATGTTCATTTTACTGTGCCCCTGTCAATGTGGGAACAAAGAGATTTGGGGAAGAAACACTGTTTTGGGAGAAGTGTGGGAAGAGAATTAATATATCTGCTTCCAGTGCTGACTTTCAATGTTACTTCTTTTGATTTGTTTTTGCTGTCTAAAGTTGCTAAGTGCATATGTTCAGTGTGAAATGCCAAAAGCTGTTTACAGATATCTCCTCTGCTTCCCTTTACAGTTAGAAGATCACTGTCTAGCTTTTACTACTGACTTCCTAATAAGTTGAAAAACTAATCAGGAAGAAACATTTAGTTTTTGCTTTTTACCACTGTCCTCAGACTTCTCCCCATAATTCAACTAATGAAAAGAATTTCCAATGCAGTGCCTGCTTGTAATTTTGACTTAAATAATTTATTATTTGTATATCTTATTTATCTAGAAATAGTGATCATGCCTCTAAATTTCACCCCTCTTTTAAAGCACAGAGCACTAGGGAGACCTGAGATAGCTGAGAAATTATTTTGGCTAAGTTCAGCTTTATTTTAAGTTCACAGAAAAGCTCATTAACATGTATGTCTCTACACATGTACATATAGGTGGATGCACAAAAGTAGTGGCCTGCAGTTTTCCTCTAAAGCCCTAGACTATAGAGCTCTCTGTGTGAAAATAGATTGCCTATCTTCAAATACAGGTTGTTCAGAAATCCTGAATGCCCCAAAGGTGAGATAGACTTCTGACTCCAAGTCTTTCTATTTCTAAAGCCCTGAGGCTTTTCCCTCCTGGTGATCATACATCTTTTGGAAATCTCTATTTCAGAGGGCACTTAAGTTCCTGGGAGAGATTGCTTGCTGCAAGTCTGCAAAAGACTCAAGGCTGCTTGCGGACAATAGCACATATTATTTGGTTTTCTCTGCTTTCATTCCTATTGTTTCTGTTGAGCCCTCTTTGAACAGGAAGTTGCCCTACCTGCTCTTATCCCAAGTGCTGATGGTAAATGCAGAGCTTTGCTATGACATTTTTCTTCATAGCAATAATGACTACATTATGGCAGAGACCATCTTAGGAAATTGTGCCTGGGGTTTAACTTCAGAGGTTAATAGCTTTAAAGGAAGCCATTTGATTTAGAATCATAGAATAGTTAGGGTTGGAAAGGACCTTCTTGGTTTCTCTTTTCTTCTTAACCTCCAGCACTTTTGTCTTTACCTTCTTAACTCTTAGTATTTTTGTCATCAGTTTTTAGCTTCTTTTTGCCCCTCCCTAACATGATGATAGATAGAGAGACTCAGGGAAGCTATCCAATTGCACTTTCTTCTCGTTCTGCCAAATGACTCACTCACCAGACTTTTATCACTCTAATGCAAGTGTGTAATGAGCCGAGCGACTTGGATGGGGAATTAGAAGAGGGTCACTTGCCAGTTATTTTTGGTTTTAGGCTTTGATGGAGCAGTTCATTAGAGCTACCATGAGTCCTGACAACAGATTTATGAGGAGGAGATTATTTTATTTTATGATCTTATGTCATGCTCTGGTCTCTGGTCATGATTGGATATCACTTACTATTGTCCTTTCTATCTTGTTTCAGATTTGCTTTTTCTGCCATGCAGCAGAATGTTTAGTCTTCAAATTGTGTTCCTGATGTTTGGTCATTAGAGGATTTGTTAGACTGCATGCACTGTCTGAGGCATGTTGGATTGATTTTTCTATTGGCTTCAGTTTTTCTTTGTGATAGATCGTCTTCGTGGTAAGCTGTTTGTATCTTCCTGCAGCTAGATAAAATTCTTCACACACAAATACATATATACGTGTGCTTTTTGCTGGAATGCTTATTTTTTTTTATTATTCAAATGAGACTAAATTATATTCAGAAACTTAAGAAAAACTGCTTGAAAACCCTCAGATATGTTAGACTTCTTTTGGGTGCAAACTTACATTTATGACCTTTTAGCATACTTAAAAAATGGTATGGTGGAATATGCACTAAATAAAAGAGCCCACATACCCAAAGTTCCCATTCTTTCTGGTGGTAGGATCTTTATATAATTAACACATCAGTAACTAAAAAACAAAAAGAAAAAACTGCATTGCTACTCATAAAACTCTGAGATTGTGAGATAGAACAGTACACTGTAAAAGCAATTTTAGTTGCATTTTTAAGTGTATGTGTAATGTACATACGTATATGTCAATTTTACTTACATAATTGTTCCTCAGAGAGCGAAATACCATCTCACACCAAAAGCATGGCGAGTTGTTTTTTGCTTTGTTGGGGTTAGACATCTAAATTTACGATATTAATGGAAGCTAAGAGTCTTAAGAATCACAGAAGATGAAAGCACTTAGGTTTATATGGCCAATTACAGATTTAAGTTCCTAAGTTTAGGTGCAGAAGTAATAACATTTAAGGAACTTTTACAATTTTGCATTTATTTAATCAATTTAACAAATTGTTCAGAATTAAGCTCCAAGGATGATTTATCCATGTGAATTTCAAGCATTAATTTGTGATTTCTTGGTTACTTGTCTGAGGTGCTTTTTTAACCATGAAAAAATGTCTGCTTAAAAGCAAATGTACTTTCTGGTAGCAAAGCTATTTCCTGCAAATTTGAGTGCCTAACTCACCACCATCTTCAGTTGCCTCACTAGATGAAAGCTGGTGTAGTATGTCAGAAAAACCAGAGCAAAACTGTAGACCCTAGTCTTAAAGATCACATAGAGTTTTACTCTTTGAGGTAGTAATTCCCTCTCCCCCTGCATGTTTTCTCCAGTAAAGATACATGGTGTGTAGAGAGCATGAGCAATTTAGTCCTGTAAAGTTTTCTGCTCATTTTGACTGCTTTGGGTATTGGGAATTTTGCCACTCTTCACACAGCTCTTTGTGATTGAAGGTCCTGGGCACAAGCAATTCATTTGAACCATTCTTATTGGACCTGTCTGAAGTGACTGACTCCTGTCCTGCACAAAACTTAAGCAGGGAAACAGAAGGATAGGGTCAATCAATCACCATGACCATCTCTCACCGCTGCATGTCCTCTCATCTGCTCCTGCATTTGGTCTACACGAGCAGGACTTGCTGCCAGCAGTGTACCTATATATATATAGTGTGTGGCATTTAAAATGTCAGCGAAACACCTTTAAGAAGTCAGTGTTTTCAGACAGAAATGTGGTTGTTAGCGGGGCAGTGTGCTTTTTTTCTTTTCTTCCAATTTTAATTTCAAAATCCTGTAAGTTCAGTCACACATGCTGTTAGAACAGGGGATAGGAGAAATTAGTTCAACCTATTTTAAATTCTACATTTAATTCAAGGTTCTAAACTAATGTGCAATATAAACTACTTTTTAGAAGCTTACTGACTTCTCAACACAAGCGTTTTTTTTCTTTGCTGAATATTACTGCTTACCCTCACTTCATTTTGTTACTAAAACCAGTAGGGTTAGGACCATATGTTTTGAAGAGACTTAGTAGGACTGTTGAAGATTTTTCATAGAAAGAAGAATACATCTAGATACCATGTTGGAGTAAGTGAGTAAATGTTGTAGAAATTACTACCCACGTCCTGTTCTTTGGTGAGCAGGGCCTACACAATTACAGCTGAGCAACTGAAAATAAGATTGTGCAGTTTGGAGGTATGTATCTGCCTTAATTTTGTAACTTCTCTCTTTAAAAAAAGCTATCACAAAACTTCAGAGATTTTGAGAGTGGGTTTTTGAAGCTCCCAAGACAATATGGATAAAACTTTACAACTTCTGTTCAAATTAGACATCATCTGCAGCTTGTGAGGCTGATGTTTGCTAGTGGCTCACCACAATGGTGCTACTGTGCTCTGTCAATGAGTAATTGTGCCATTATAAGGCAAAACCCAGGATATCTTCCTGAATTTCACAGCCTACTTAACAGCAAAAATCATTTAAACGTTCATAATTATCAGATGAATTCTTCACTTCTGTTGATGCTGGGAAGAGAGAATCTGTGTGCTGGCTGCTGGACCAGCTCTGTCTTTTGGAGGAGCAGCTTGATTGCACTTCCCTTCTCAAGGGCCATCGTTAGACTGTCTGTATTGATTTGCATTAAAGATGTATTGTGCTTGCCAGAGATTCCCAGCATGATCTGTGAACATATCATAGCTTCTAATCAGTCCTATTCTTGTCCTTCTATTGTGCTACAATTTTTATGCAGCTGAACACTTCTATAGAAATCTTTTTTCTTATTGTTATTCTTCTAAAGGAATTGAGCTGATTGCCTAACCTATCTTGCCTGTTAATTAGTTGTTACCTGTTAAGTTTGTAAAACCTTTGGTAACTGGCAAAGGTGGCCAGCTATACAACTACACCATTCATGGGTTGTAAAGAACAGGGCAAGACATCTGCTCTATATAGAGAAAACTGGAAAATTTGTAAGTCTACAGTATGGCGTTAGTATCTGCACAGCAGTATCAAGGCAAGGAGGTATTAAATGGTGTAAGAAACTTCCTCATCATCAGGTTGAGGTAATACTACTGTCTGGAACTGAGACATTTCCTATTTCTACTTTCATTCTAAAAAATGGGAACTTGGAAATTCCTTAGATAGCTATCTGAATTCTTTGTCATCCATTTTCATGTTTACTCCTTTGATTTATTTACCACAAGATGCACTTTGCTGTTCATCAGTTTTCTTAGATCATGTATGAATATGTCAAACAGCACAGATTCCAGGAGATGAGTACAGATGCCAAGATATTACTAATATCCTGCTAATATGAAACTGTTCCTATCTGCTTACGGGTTTTGTACTTTAACACTGTATCTAAGAAAGGACTTTCCCTTATATGCCATGACAGCTTCTGCTATTTGTGACTTTAATTTATAACAGGCATGTTGTTTTCCACCATAATTTTGTATTTAGCAACACAGTTGATAATTTTATTCAACCTCTCCTGGTTACCTGGAGGCTGGGTAATGCTTGTACCTGTGAACAGTGCATGCTTTTTTCACTCTAAGTCTTGGAATGAAAGAAGAAAACTTTACCCATAAATCTTGGGCATTCAGTAATCAGTCTTCTCCCACAGCTGGAGCTGTCATATCAAAAGCATATTTTTGGAAATGTTGCTTGAAATCCCTACTGAATTTCAGTTTTCCCTATTGTGAATCCAGAAGCTCACCTGGAACATGAGTTCTGCAATGTAGCATATTCTATACCTGCATAAATATCCTCACAGTCCTGAATTTTTTTTTGTTGAATGGAATACCCTAAAGTAAAAGTAATGTAAGTAAGAAGTAATGTGCATTCCAATTGTGCAAAGCCTCTAAATTCATACAATATTAATGAAGGTTTTGATTAATACTTCCACATAAACTAAAGGAGATGGAGTAAAGCCTTTTCTAGTAGCTCCCCTACCCCTGTTTCTGCATTTTAATGAAAGATTTGTTAATATTTAAAATGCATTTAAAGCCTCAAGTGTATAGGAAAGCTATGTAGTTAAAAAAAAGATAGGGACATTTTATTAGGCAGAGCTATTTGAACAAAAGGATAAATCTCAGACTAATAATGCCGATGACAAACTCTGAGCTTGTAACATAATTGAAGATTTTAAAATGTATTTTGCACTTTCATCATGTACCAAAAGGAAAAATCTTGTCAGCCAAATACTTTGCTATTACTTAGACACTGCAGACAAGTCACTGGTGATTTATTCACAGATACTTTATTTAAGAGTATAAATTTTGTTAAATATTGTAACATGGCCCTTTACTGGTGGGCTGTGGAACTAAAATAAATCAAGTAATGTGTTCCTGTTAACTGAATATCGTATTCTAATAAGCAAGCCTGATTCATGTAGACACTTCCGTTCAGCTGACTTGAATTTTGTGTTATATAAGAAGGAAATATGCTCAATATGGTTTCAGTCATAATTTTTCTAACATATTACTTCATAGGAGGAAAAGAATACAGTCATTTCACATTTGATGCTTAGTATGAAAAGTTCCTGGAAAAAACCTCTCAGGTAGAAAAAAAAATAACTTTTTCTAACTCATCAGTGCATCCAGTCACAGAATGTTTTAAACTCCTTTGTCTTGTATTTGAAGTAGATTTTTCTCACTTTTCAACAGCCAGAAGCCAACCCTTTCTTACTGTAATGTCATAAAGTGAGGTATAAAGTGCATCATGTTGTACTCTGATGGTCAACTGCAGTTTGCTTAGCAAACATTGCATGGGAGTATGATGACTTGATACATCCATATGAGCCAAAGGTCTATCTTTAAAGTCTGTATCATTACAATTACCTTTGCCTAATAAAAACTAGTGAAGTTAGGTGGCCCTGCAAAGTCTCTTCCACTTCCTTCTTCAATTATTTCTTCTTTACCTCCCTCAATGCCTAGGCAGGGAATAATCTTTCTATCTCTTTCTTTTTCTTCTGGTTACTGACAACCTGGCCTCTTCCTTTTACCTATTTCCTGGATGTTGAGTTCCGCCTATTTGACATGGGTAGAAGAAAGGTAGGATAAATTTGTCTCTGTGGATACCATATTCCCGAGTCCACTTGACCTATGCACTGTGTCTTGCTTGTTCCGTGCTTATTCTAGATTAAATTGAAACTACAAATCTGTGGACACTGCTAGAGATATTCAGGGGTATTTTACAGGTCAGAAAGCTGTGTGTTTTGTTCTCTGGATGTAAAGTGAATTGTTTTACCCAGCACTGATTTCAGCTAATATTCTCTCTTTGTGGAGCTTCTATAAAAATCAGACCTAGATTGTCGAAATTTGAGTATCTATCTGGAAATGTGCGTACTCTAAATCTGTGGCCATGTTTGTAAGCACAGGTCTTTGATTTTCTCATGTTCATGAAATGTGTATTAATACATCTGTGTGTGTGTGTGCATGGACATGTGCATTCACGTAAAATTCTGTTAAAATGGTTTTTAAAGATTGATTTCTTTTTTGACTCTAGTTCTTAATTTTAAGACTCAGTTATAGCATGTCAGAAACACGAAGGGATGGTGGGAACCAGGTGTGTAACAGTGTAATCCCTTTTACATATGTTCATTCGTTTATCTTCATTTATTCCAGTGGTTGAAATCAGTGAAACTACTTACATAAGTGTTATATTTGCCTTCAGGCTTTTAGCACTATATTTATGAATGTCGGAAGTCAAATGCTTTAAACCAAAACCTTAAGAACTTGATATTGCTTTATGATGGAATATAGTTATTTGCTTTACTTTATCAAAGATCTTCATCCCTCTGTAAGTGTATCTGATAGATTGCAAAATTTGATGTTCCACAGGGCTTCATTTCTTACTATGTGGTTTTATCTTCACTTATTCTCTCTCATTGCTCCACACCAATGCATTCATCTGTGTGAACAAGCACACATTTGTGGTTAGCATTTATTGTCCTACTGGTAAAAATAACAGGATTTAATTCTGAGCACTGAAAATCACTTGTGAACTGTGAAAAGAATAATTACAATATTGGGTTTACTAGAAAAATATTCAAAAGATAATCCATGCACTGTGCTGATTTGTACTCCAGCTTTGTGTACAGCAAAGCTTGAGTGAAGGCAAGGTGAGATAGGACACTGGCTAAACAGCAAATATTCTTGAGCTCCACCAGATGCATGCTTTACTGGTATTACCACAAAAAAAGAAGGATTGCTAGCAGCAGTATAGTAGTTACTAGTTAAGAGACTGAAGAAGAGGGGCAGGAACCTAATAGGTGCAACTGTAGCTCTGTCCAGAAGCCTTTAACTGATACCTCAAAATACATAATAGTATTTGTAGTGAACAGTTGAAAAAAAAAAAACATCAAAACCCCCCAAAAAAACCTAACAGGTTCCTGGAAGATACTTTACAATAGAATTAGGTGAGATTCTCCTTGACAAGACAGGGATGTTACATCTCAACATGTGCGAAATGTTGCGTCCTAGCTTTGTAACACTGCAGCTAAGGTTGCCTGCTAGCTCTTCAGGTCATTGTGGAGTGCAAAGCAATGGCATAGCCCTGTCTTTTTGCAGCATTTTTGGTCGTTCCTATAAGCTTCTGGTATGGTGGAGTGGAGCAGCCTGCCCTGCTGTGATTTCCTCTTTGTTCCAAGGCATCCTGATGTTGCACAGGGAAATTCATTGCTATGTTTTTACTGCATATGTGATTCCTCTGTCATTTTCCTTTTATGCTATCTTTCCCTTAGCTGTGGTCTGAATTACTTTGTGTTTTCAGTCATCTTTTTTGTACAGGAAACTCTCCTCACTGCATGACATTTATGGCTAATCATGAAATCACAGTGTTTCTTTCTCCATTAAAGTTGAAAGGAGAGGGTTTATAGCCTCTTTTTTGGATTGCTGTTAAATATCTTATGTTGCCTGTTTACTGTGAAAACCCTTTTATTTGTCTGAGTGTAGATGAATAATTGTATATATTTTCTTTAAATGGTTTTGGATGAAAACGCTTCATTGTGAGACAGAACTGCAATTGCATAACTTGACTTACAATTATTGGTTCTATAAATCTAAAATCTGTCCTTTTACAGTGTTTTGTCTACCAGAGACTCCATCAAGTTTTACACTTATTAAGTAAGAGGCAGCCTGAATCCAAGAAATACGTATAATGTAAATGTTTTCCTTGTGCATTGGAAAGAGACAGAATGTCAGTGTCAGCTTTTCTTTCAGCTTACAGAAATTACAACCATTTGATGGGTTTCTAGCAGCCTGTGCAAGAGAGGTTGGTGTTCTCCACCCACATGAAACAAGAAGAGCAAATCTTTTTTCATCATAAACTACTACCTTATCTTTTCATGGACAGTCAGTTCTAGGGAAGGTGTAAGACACAGAAGCTGTCTCTTCATTCCAGTAAGCCTGATGCACAGACTTACTGTGAGACAGGCTTGTGCCCAGCTCTGTCGAAATTCTGAAGATGTAACCCCTTCGCTGTGCTTAGGTCATTTTTTCTACATCTTGTTAGAACATAGCCTCTCCCACTTGCAAAAGAGAAAAATATGTTGTTGATACACTGAAGAAATCTATGTTCAAAAATAAGATGCAAACTTCTTTAGAAAAGTAACACAACACAATAAAAGCCAAAAAGTGTAAGTGCACAATTAATGCACAGTGCTGTTTGAAGTATGTCCTTGCAGATTTAGTGCTGGAAATTATACTTGAACTTTCTTCAAACAACATCGTTTGAAGATCAACCTTTTGTTTCCTGATGCAGTTGGGTTTTCTTTATGTATCCCCCCACCCCAAGCACAGAACTGACTGGTATTATTCAGACTGGGACAGCTTCCTGCCTCTAAACTTGATCTGCAATGCCTGCCAGGAGAAATGCAAGCAAAATGCAAACAGCTAGACTAATGACCAAGTTACCTGTCATCACGGTTTTAGCATTATAAGCCTGTTTGATTAGATCATTAATTTGAAAATGTCAGGTTGTCTGGTTCTGGCTAAAATTAACGGGCTTACCTTTCCAAGGGCAGGGCTGTGTTAAAAGACCTCAAGAGCAAAGTTGGAAATAGAAGGAAAGGTCAGAGATAAATCAGCATAGTGAACTGAAAAGTCTTGCACTTAAATTTAGTCAAACAGACTTTGAGGGAGGGAGGGAGAGAAGGGGATTGCAGTGCTGACATCCAGTCCTTTTGTGTATAAACATATAGTACACATCTACTTCAGGCTCTTTCTCAGAAATCATATAAAAGGTGGAAATGACTACATTTCATTATCTGCAATCAAACTGGGCAACATTTGATTTGATGTTATTTTTTGGAAAAAGATAGAGACAGCTATTTAAAGGTAATAGTGCTTAGACCTGATTAGCCATTTCCATGCTCATCTACGAAAAACATGTTAGTCACTTTCTTGTAAAGCTATCTAACAAAAGTATAAACTTCAGCACAGTCATTAAATTGTGTCTGTATTTCTTTTATTTTCATCTGTTTGTGTGTGTCATGGTATTGCACTCCACTTCCTTATATGATGATCAAATAGCTTTATGTTAGTGAAATGTGTGATGTAAGCTAAGGAATTTTTTCCTTCATTGTCTTTCTTTCTGAGTAAATTACAGTTTTCAGAGAATGGAATAACTGGCAGGGCAAGCAAGGTACGTAATTTTTTTCATTCACCGGAAAATTTAGTAAGATAGAGTTTTTCTAAAATATATCTTTGGCCAACAAATAATTTTGTTTAAAGTCTTTTGGAAGCATTGGGTTTCTCATTTTTAATTCACAGTCAGTTGATACTGAAACTTAAAACATTTTGGAAGCTTCAAGGGCACCTTTATCTGCATTCTGTCAAACTTTGGTCTTGGAAAATGTGGCTGTTTTGGTATAATTTCTGGCTCTTTTTCTTGGTGATAAAAAAAAAGTGTCTTGGCTCATAAAAATATTATCAGATGATAGCAGGAATAATAAACATTACAGAGATCTGACAACTTGCAAATTATAAGCATGACTGCAAAATACATGTTATGTGGGCCCATGGTCTACATATATACAAGAGAAGGTCACAAATTTCGTATGTGCTGCCTGCTAAGACAGCATCCTTGCAGATCCTTACAGTACATCCTTACAGAAATAAAAATGCATTTAGTAACAATAAAATAAGAAGCAAAGAATAGCGTTATTTAATGATCTGCTTACTGCTGGTTTTATAGTCTTATAATACTTTTGTACACGTATGGCTCATGAAGGTTCTACCTGCATCCTCTTCGAGATTCATTCCCTTATTTAAAAGAAAAACAAAATTATTAACGTTTTCCCATTTGAGGAGCACCTTTTCCCATTGGCTCATAAATCCCCGTTCCAAAATCTGTAACCCATGGCTCCGTATGTAAAAGAGGACTTCTGGAGAGGTGTGCAGCACACTGGAGAGAATAAGTGCTACTTATTTATTTGTGGAGTGAAGGGGAGGCAAGAGAAAAGGGGGTTGAAAATGGAAGGAGATTTTTCCCTGGGCAGTTCACATTTTTTCAGTGGAAAGAAACAAAGCTTTATTTATTTATCTATCTATCTATCTATCTATCTAATTATTTGTTTGTGGGTTTTGTTTGTTTATTTGTTTGTACCTGCCTTTGTGCTTTTAAGCTTGATTTAATGTTTGTTCCAGTAAGGTAGGCAACTGATGTTGGATTATATGCTTCATGGTTTATAGTTTTTGAAGGCAGAAGGCTGTTTATGGGAGATTTAAGTTGCAAATATGGATGTTAGAAGTAGATATGTATAGGAGCAGATCCAATGCAAACTGTGTAGGGCCATGCTTAAATTCACCTGTACTAAAGATAATAGAGCGATGGAGCACGTATTTAGTTGTTTTCAATGTGTCCAGGTTCAAACAGGATTAAGCAGGCTTATGTGGTATTTGCTGTCTGGCATAAAGCTACTTTCCTAAATAAAGTTGGTGGATGAGGTTTGAACATCAGTGATGTTCGTTTGGCAATCCTATGTAATACAGCATGTAGGTCTTTTGGTTTTGTAGGACAAGAACTGCTGTACAAAGTTAGACTGAAAATTGACTTAGCCCTATAGCCTGTTTCTGACAATGGCAGTAGTCACTACCAAGGAAAAAGTATTAGAAAAAAGTTGCTGTGTATTCCTTCATTCTGGTTTCTGCTCTGTAGATATTTCAGGCAATCACACGGGGTTGGCAGATACTTACTTACTCTAGCTGTCTTAGTGTTGGTAAATGACCTTACACAGACTTAAGTGTCATTAAGAGCATGAAAAACAATTTCTTATAGAAGATGCTGATTTTCAGTTTTTAATATTGTCAGTATGAAGCAAGTTAGCCATTCTCCATCCAATGCCAACTAATGAACTCCTTTGGTTTTAGTTAGGATAATTGACTTTTGAGTCCAAATAAATATTCACTGACATGGTTCCTAGGTTACCATTTTCTAATCATCTCAATCTGAAAAGTGCTTGAGTCTTTTGGCACTTTATTTGTAAGTACAGGCTAAAATTCCAGTGACATCCATATCATTTTGGTAGATAGAAGCCAAGCCTAACCATGTGCTTTTAATATGTTCCTAAATAATATCCACTGCTTTCTGTAGGGATGGAGAGATTGTGTCTATCAGACAGCAGGAAATAAAAAAGGAAAGAGGAAGTGATATAAAGAATTAATGAAAGCTAGGGTTATAGTCCCAACAAAGGTAGAAATAATACTGACATATTAGAAAAGAACTTAGAATAAACGAAACAAAGCAGAATCAAACAAGACTAAGTAAAAAATTCACTAATTAAATTAGTGCCCTAAACAGAGTGGCTTAGAATAATTTTTAGAACAGATGCTTCTAAACTTCATTTTGAGATGAGCTCTAGATAATTTAAACTTCTAGCACAGCATGCATGTAACACACAAAAGTATGCATTGATTTTATTATCAACTTTATTACAGCAGAATAATTTGGAGAAAGATTATTAGAAAATGTTATTGAAACATATTGTGACAACATGTATGTTACAATCATGGCAGATCTGTGTATTAGTCAACTGAAAATCCTGAAGTCAATGATAATTAGGTCAGAAGAAAATAAAACCATAGTAAATTCTAGTGTTTTAAGGAGAAGGTGAAATGAAAATGGTAATGAAATATGCTGCCATTCCTTTTCTATGCCTGTCATTTTCTCTTGATAGTTCTCAGGTGAAGTAATTTAATCCAGTGTTGTGCCTGTTGAGAAAACACTTTAAATGTGTCCTTTTTGAAAAATATATCTATAGCCTCTATTATGATCTTATGACACACCTTGAAATGGATTCAGCACTCTCACTTTTAAAGATGCTTTAAGACTCTTTTCAAATCCTTAAAAGCAGAGTCTGCAGATTGAGGACAGTGCTATCAAGAGTGGGAGTAAATCAGAAACTCCCAGGATGGGAAATTCTCCCAAGAAACACTTCATGTGACAGGTTTAAGCTCCATAATGTTTTCTACATTCAGGTATAAATCCTTTTATAATGAAGAGAAGAAATGATAGCAGTAGTTTTGATATCAGATTTCCCCTGTAAAATCATATTTTTACCTTCATCCAGAACCAATTGCAAAATATACTGCTGCCTGAAAATCCACCAAAAAGCTGGCTTTTAATAGATGGCCTAGCATTTCATTTTAGCTCATAGCATCACTTGTTATGTTGAAGGAGACAGAAAACACATCAAAGAAATTATATAAAAGAAAGTATCATATGATATGCATTCACCTGAAAATGTTCATGACAGTACCCTTTATTCGTTCCTCTAGTTCCAGCACCATAATAAGATTACCACTACAAGCAAAGGTTGGCAAGATCAAGTTCTATTATTATTCTAGAATAGAGGTTGCTCAGTCTTTGTGAAATTAACATCCATATTGACAAATTATACAGAGCTGAAAAAGCTGCATCTCATTTACATATAAACTGTGTTTACTTTTTCAAGCAAAATAAATACTTCTAGGGTCAGACACTCTCATGCTAGAAATTGTCATTGTTCCAATTCCAATTTACATCACTGAGGATTTGCTCCACTGCCAACAATAGAGTTAAGTAAATGAATGAATTTAATTCTTATCTGAATTCATTTAATAATAGCATGTCCAGAGTTCATAAACTAATCCTTCACCTCCAGGATAGCCACAGGTACTGTTGTAAACAACATTTTAGCCCCTCCACTACAGGATTTTCTTTAAAAGTGTGCAGTTGAGAATACTTTCAGTTCTCTTGACGAGCAGCCTATCCATTTTATTATTGTCATTGCTTTCCCTCAGGCTCTGCCAAGAAGTTTGCACTTGCAGCTTGATCAAATTACATGCTTTTCCTTGATACGAACATGTAAAACATCATTGTGCTTGGCTAATGAAATGATAACAAATTACAGAATGTCCCTTATTTACGTCACTGATTCTAATCTGGTCCAAGCCACTAATGACTGACTGTCATCCCTAAATAACCCTTGTGAAATTGGAGAGAGTCTTAATCATTTCAATTTTATAAATAAAGTATTTCTTGAATGTGAATGAGAAAAATCAAAAAATTCACATATGGTGTAACTGAGCCGCAGATGAGCTTGAGTGAAAAAGGAAAAGGAAAATATTTCCAGCAGATGCTGAACTGTAAGCCACCAATTGATTGACAGTGACATCTCAAAACTATTGAGGAACAGAGGTTGCTCCTTCTTGTATTTTAATTCACCAGATGGGAGCTTTAGTTCTTCTCCCGGTCATCATTACGATAATAGTATTAGTACTCATTAGATATCTAAACACAACAGCAATAATCATAATGCCACTACATGATGAATAGCAAAGGTAGTAATTTACATAAAAAGAGCTATTATTAATTGCTTCTAAGAATGAGAAATAGAGAAATGTTTCATGCCAATAATACTTTTCTCCACCCGCTTTAAGAAGCTGTAAAAAGGGACAAATAAACCCAGTGGATCCGTGTTGATTTTTACATCAAGCTTTGAAGTAAGACTTGAGTCTAATCACACAGATCAGTTGTGTCTCAAAAATACAGTTAAGATAGAGTATGAATGAGGTCTTGCTTGAATGATTTAGTGTGTCCATATCAAGAAAACAGGAAAATTTTTCTTTTGGGGAAGTAAAGCCACCTTTGGTTTTACTTATGTTTCAGTTCTTTGATTCTACACTTCCTTGGTACTTGTGGTGTCAAATTTCTTGCATGACTGCTCACTTGGTGGTGGGTTATGAATTTCTTCAGTCTTATATATATTGATTGCTGAATTTTTCTCCATTAATATTATTTTTAGAATGTGCAGGACAGAGTTTAGTCAATACCACTGTGTTAAAGTAGAAGCACTATCTAAAATTCTGAAGATTTATTGGGTTTCACATTAAAATTAATCACCTTGATATGATTAGTAATCTTTGATGATCACATAGAAGTATCCCAAGTAATTCAGTATGTAAATGAAATATTTCATATTGGATTATTATTACTGAAAATGCTTACCACTTGAGATCTCATTTATGATGATGGACAAAGTGAGGTGTCTGAATTCTTGCCAAAATTAGAACTGTCTCTGAAAACTTTTGCAGATCTCCTTGGTCTCCACAGCAGTTTATGACGTTTATTTTAAAGTACATATATAACAGACATCAGCTTGTATAGCTCAGGAATTCTTAAGTTAAGCACATTTGCATCTTGTTTTGGTTTGTCAGTGAACTGAAATTCCTCTCACAATTCTTGTTTTATTTACCCTTTTAAAATATCATTGAATTATTTGACATAGCACTTAAGCTAGTCTCATATTACAGTTATGTTTTTGTGTATTTGATAAATCAGCATTGAGGGTAGCAAGCATTTAACTTAGTCATGTTTGTGATATCAGATTATCGACATAGTGCAAAGAAAATTAAATGCACTGTTCTCATAGCAGTGGGAACTGGATTTACAAAGTGGAGAAATCTATTCTTGCATTAATTCTGCAGGCCAGCTCACATACTGTGTTAATGGAATTCTGTCTGTGTTATCTACCAGTTTTGAGCCTCTCTTGAAAGTAATCTGGCATTTGACTTGTGTTTTCCATAGCATCAGCTGCCTGTCAGCACATGATAAGCCATGCAGTTTTGAGCGCCACAGGGTTGAAACCAAAATATCATGAAATAGTATGTTTGGTGTTGTCATGAGTGCTATATGCAGTAAATGTGAATAGAACTTGTTTGAATGTTTGCTTGAGTCAGCTTGATAGGAGACAGTTTGTACTGGAAGGTAGTGAGTTCAATATAACATTTGTTAATGTATATGCAAAGCAAAGGAGTGCTTAAGACTCTAGGCAATCAGCTCAGGGCTGATTTTGTGCCAGAGGGAGTGTTGGAGTTTTCTAAACTTAAAAAAAAAAAAGATGGAAAATTAAAATTTTGGTTGAAAAATGGGTTCTGGAGTCTCATTCTGAACTGTCCCAGTTTAATCTTAGGCCTGTAGTCTTCTAAACAAGTACTCGTATCACTTTGGTATTCATTAAAGTTTATTTTTTCTAAATTATGATGGGTATTTATGAAACTATACTCCTTATCAAGGTAACATAGCTAGTGTATCCTGACGTAGAGAATAAGAACGCAGGGACTAAGTTCAATGTCCACTTAAATTGTTGGAAACCCTAAATATGACTTGAATGCAGACCAAGATGATGTAATAGCTGGTAATGGCTGCAGTCAGTAGGGATCACTCAGTTTATATTTGGCAATGAGATCCTTGTATGTTGGAAAGCATTAAGAGGAGAATTTTTCAAAAGTACTGATTTTTTTGAATCTTATCACTACCAACATGTTCTTACTGAATGGTGTTTTATCACTTGCAGTGATAAAAGCCATATGGAAGAATTGTTGGAACTTTGCCTACATTGTACTACAGTTCTCACCAGCATTGACCATGACTATTTGATTTGTTGCTGTTATATATGAGCACTGCATCAAGGAAGAAATTCAGTGCTTAAATTCTTCTTATGATATGTAATTCCAATATTATGAAATATATGGTTTAAAAAGCATATTCCAGATGAAGGGAAATTTATTCTTCTCATTACAGCTGTAGACATTTTACCTTTGATGTATACGTTTTTGGAGGTTTACTATATTCCTACGATTTCATAAGTAGGAGTATGAGGTGGAAAGGGAGCAGTGACTCTTTAATGTGGCATTGATGATAACCTACCCTTTAAGATTTAGAGTGGGTCATAAAAAGACATATTGTGATCAAAGGAGATAATGAAGATTTATGAAAAGATACTGAATTTTCATTGAGTTTATTGGATCCAGAGCTGATTGGCCAGGGCCCTTGTCTATTTTTGTATCTTTCCTTTTGCATTTTCCTCTTTTGCAGGAGTACACCTTTATATCTGATTCTACTCATTTGGACATGATATTGGATATGGGGCAGTGGGAAGCTCTTCATTACCCTAAGTTTCTCTCACATATCCCATTTGGGACTATAGGCATAGCATATGCAGAATCTTCTGTGCTACAGAAGAGGCTTCATGTTCATCTTAGCTGTATTTTGGAGAAAGGTAACAGTAGCTTCACTACAGGAAAAATCCTAACTCCTCATTCAATATATGCTTTGTATTTGCAGTTTTCTTGTGCTTATGAGCTTTGCTGGGTTTATGTCATTGGAATGAGGCAAAGAAACAAAAACAGTAAATTACATTATCCATAAACCTTAAAGAGATACCTGATATGGCAGCAATAAGTTTTAAGAAGTCTATAAGAACTAACTAATTTACATGTCATGCAACCTGGCTTTGAGTCAAAAGAGTTGGTTTTGGGGTTTCCTCTGCATATTCTTTACCCTTGCAGATGAACTGGGATTATACATATTTTGGCAGCTGCAACAATGTCTTTTCTGTCATCTTCTGGCTTTCTGGAATTTTCTATTGTAGTGCTGCTTCAGTGTTGCAGAGAAAGTGAATAGCAAATGCATTTGCTTGGCATAAGAACAAAAGCAAATCTCAGAAGCCCAATATTGAACTCTAGATTTTAGAATTGCAGGTCTTGCACTGTAATAATGAGAGGGTTTACAAAATTGTTAACAGAAAAATTCAAGAGAGAGCTTTTCTGTATTCCAGCTAATCCCACCCTTTGTGGTCCCACTACACACCCATTACTTCCTATAGAATTTTACTCTCTTTGCTTGTTAACTTACTTCCTAAATTCTAACAGCATTCTGAAAGGTTTTCCTATCTGTTTTGTCTCAGAATGCTGGGACTAAGAAATGCAGAGATTAAAAACAATATATGACTCCAAAATTAATATTTGAAGATATTATTTTGATTTCATGCAGCTTTGTAGCCTACATAGGCTGCTAAAAAGGCTGGTGCTGTTGCCATGCCCTTGGCAGAGCCCAGAATTGGGGGTGTTTGGGGATGTTTTGA
This sequence comes from Agapornis roseicollis, assembly GCA_002631895.1. NCBI lineage: Eukaryota > Metazoa > Chordata > Aves > Psittaciformes > Psittacidae > Agapornis > Agapornis roseicollis. The sequence continues at coordinate 63,317 of NDXB01011459.1, read as the reverse complement.
AATCATCTATCATAGCTCATATTCCCTCTTTAACTGGGAATTCTCTGCTAAGTGGTTGCACCACAGAGTCCTTTCCTAATAGATGATCCAATAAAGAGTTTCAGACATTCAGTCAAAAAGCCTAATGCTAAGTGATGGTCTGAGACTTTACCATATTCTTTTTTTTTATTAATTGTCAATACCTAAAGCTATGAACCAATCACCAGGAACTGGGGCAGTTCATTCCATGAGACAATTTACTCACAGTGACTTTTTCAGACACATTCCATAAGAATAGCAAAATAAAAATGGGGCTAAGCATCTAAGCTGGAGCACTGTTATCTGGAGATGCCTGAAGTCAGTAGATTTTCATCAGTTTCTTGGATCTTTGATTTAGGACTTGGGTGAAAGACTTTGTTGTTTGCAAAATTCTTCTGAATATGATTTCTGTACTAGCTAAAGGATAGAAAAGATACTATTTCTTGAGCTTTTTCTTTTGTTCTGCTACATCTAAGGATGAATGTGGCGGTGGTTTTTAAGGTGCTAGTTCAAATTATGATACGCACCTATGATTAATTTCAAAATGGGAGAGTTTGAACTGAAATAAAATAGCCTGATGCCTCAAGAAATTACAAATCACTGAATCATGCCTACCTTTGAAAAGACAGGCTCATTCTGTTCAGAGAGTTATTCTTCCTTAGGTATTTTACTTGTGAACCCTGTGCTATACTAAACAAAATATACTAAATATACTATATAAAATATACTATACTAAACAAAAAGAAAAAAAAGAGCTCTTGCTTTAAAGAGCAAACAGCCATTCCTGATGCTCAAAGAACTGTTTAATCAAAGAAGAAACAGAAGAAACCAAACCCATATATTTTATATGGGTGCTGTAGGTTTTGATTGTTTTGCTTTTTAATGACTGATTAGTAGGAAGCCATTATCTAATCTGTCAGAAGCAGCTTCATGAAATCCACAGAAATTTCAGATTTTCAATGCTAGTGCACGCTGGTGTAATGGAAAACAATCTCTAAAAGGCCTACTAAAGTCTAAAGTCCTAAATCTAGTGTTCTGAGCTACAAATTAAGACTTTTATTCCATTCTGTCAAGAAAGGCATGTCATCAAAATTTTCAAATTTGATGGATTTTTCCAAGATGATCTTTGTAGGACAGTTTGAAAGTGAATATATTTGCCTAGCTCAAAAATGCTTTAGTTAGCATAAGCAAATTTTCACAGACTGCTTCCTTGCTGAACTGAACTTTCTGTCACAAACAGCATTAAAAGTAGGTTATGACACGTTTAGTTGTTGGGTTTTTTTTAAATTTTGAGAATACTTTTTTTTTTTTGCAATCTTCCTTTTGCAGAGTTGGAAAAATTTTGTCCTAGTTTACAAAACAAAGGAAAGAAAGTAAAAAAGGTCAACCAAAGACAAAACCTGGAACATTTCCATCTAGAAAGTGTGAAACAAGTAGAACAAGTAGAAAAATAGTGGGAGAGAAACTTGGTAGAAGTTATGGTGAAACACTACCTACTATTTTATCACTTAAAGAAAAGTATTTAAAGCATTTCCAAGGTTGAATACTACTCAGAAATTTAAAAAATTATCAAATTGATAATTGATAATTTACCACAAGCGCTTGTATTTCAAATTATATGCATGTAAGAGTTATGACAGAGTTTATTTTACCTGTAACCGACATCTATTACAAAAAAATCATCCTATGTAGTTCAAATTGCCAGTATTAGACAAACAATAACAGGATGCTTCATAGCTGAAATCATAGGGTGACCTTAATAATTACTGCTTAAACTTCCATCTATTATACCTATCATGTAATACATCAATTTATGCTGTGATTCTGTATTACAGCTGCTGTTAGTTCTGAGGCCTATTTATATGCATGAAAAATGGCTTACTTTCCTTTTAAATATTTTTATGAACCTTCTTCAAGAAACTACACAACCACCATTGTTAAAATTTGCAGATAACTAAAGGAGCAGTTGTCTACTGTAAAAGGCAGACTTGATTGATTGATAAACTGGAATTTGAAAAATCAGTCATATAAGGAAGGAGGATTTTTTGGATATAAAATACAGATAGAAATTGCTTGGATGAGGGACAGGCTTTAAAAAGTGCACCATTTTAATTCACTCTACTTACAGAAGTTTGCTTTCCTTCACGTCAACTGCCTTTGAAGCATGTGGACAGGATGTCCTGCCTTGATCCCCAGAGAGCATCACCTTCAGATGAAAAGGGCTGTCTTTCACTTCTCTGCTAAATTATGCCTGGCATCTCACTGCTGTCTGACTGGAAATCTGAATCATGTCCTTCCCTTCTTCTTCTGATTCTTAGGTTTGTTAACCATGGTGACTGTATGGCCTTTGAGTAATGACATCAACAGTGATTTTCCTTTCTAGGTAAAATCATACTTTTCAGTGACACAAAAGCTCTTTCTTTTAACAAAACCACTTTGGCCCCTTGTTCCCAGTGCTTGGTCACTCTAACAGCAAAAAATTGCCTTTTCTGCATCCTGTGACTGTTGTTTTCATTCTTTCATTGTGTACCACTACCAAACAGTCTGGCTCCATCTTCCCTGTAACCCATTTCTCCATCAGTTCTAAAAAATGAATGATCATGGGGAAGCCTTCTTTCAGTGACTACATATCCTTAAATCTCCTAGATGCACATCACTTCACCTGCAGATAGATGACAGTGGGCTAATAAGCAACTAAGCTGTGCACTCCCTCCAAAAAAACTGATCATTGTGTTTTGGTCTAGAGTTTAGTAATCTGGGCAAGTAATCCTATCTTGGTATTGAGCTTTGAGAGGTCATCTTCAGGGCTGTCAGGCAGGCTATATTGTGTAAGGAGTTGCTATTTATCTAGGCCATGATTTTACCTTCCTTAACTGTGTTTTTGGCCTTTTGGTTTACTTTATTTTATTCTACAACTTCTTTTTTGACCTATCTCCATCATAAGTAATCTATTATAACCAAGGACAGTCAGGTTATAGGGAGCTGTCTGTAGGGACAGTTGGAAAAGGTTATATCTTTTATAAGACCAAATAATACAGTTGGAGAGAAAACAAGAAATCTTTTTTGTCTCAGAGGACTTTCATTAGTTTTCTAAGCTCAAAGTTGTTCTCTCCCCTGACTATATCTCTTGGTCTAATAAAAGATATTATTTCTCTCTACAAGCCTAGCTTGTTCACAGAAGTACACCAGCACAACTACAATGACACTTCTATACAAGCAGGGAGACAGAAGCCTACATAATTCAAAATAATGTGTATATGTTAAGGTTATCTGTTCAATATTGTTATTCTGAGCATAGTGATAATTACCACAGATATAGACTGGGCTGAGTAGAGAATTTTTTCCAAAAGAGATACAACCCTGATCGCTATCTGGAGACGGGAATAGAAGATGCCAGTGCATTAAAGGTAGCAATAGACTTGGTGGAGTGGCTTATACCTTGTTTTCATCAGGGAAATAGCAAATAAGAAGTAACTGCAAAGAAATACTAAGGAAATTCTTTTAGCTACTGAAGTGAAATAATTATGAATTCTGTTAGCTGAGGAGAAGGACTTTGGTGAATATATTGCAGTTTAATATATTGTTAATAGTACTCTGAATTTTCAAATAAAAAAAGGCAAAACAACTAGACAGACTGGTTTGGGTACCAGGGGTTTGGACTTACCACTGCTTGTTTGCCTAAGGACTTAGTTTTGATTGTTACAGAATATAAACTTTGCTAAAAACTCAGAATGACAGTTACTGAGAGTAGGACTATCATGTGCTGTGTAATGCTTAACTAAATTACTGTTAATGCTTACTTTAGAAAGTCTGTGGTCTGTATTTTCATGGGTTCTAAAGGTGGTAAGAATTAAATTGATAAATGCAGATGTTCGTGCCAGAAACCTGATAGTCTAGTCACAAGACAGAGATGTTCTGTAAGTGCAATTTGCCCAGCCAAATAAACAAGCATAGCTTTTTGGATGCTCTGGAGAAACTGTAATCTCCATAACAGGAGCTATTAGGGGATATTAGTCCATGAATAAATTTTTGTATGAAAAACAGATGAAGTATTCACTTAGTTTTAGTGCATCTTGCAGAGAGGCATTTTACCTTTCCTATAACAGTACAAATTCTTATTTTAATGAGTGTTTAAATGCAATGAAAAGTGAGCTGAGCATAAATCCCAGGTGTTGTACTAAAAATGGAGATGTATTCAGGATGTATTCTATGAAGAAATATAGTTGCACTTGCATGTGTAGAGCTAGGGTTGGATCCTCAGCAAGAATAATGAGGCTTATTTTTACTAAGATACTCTGACTTACACCAACCAGGACTCTAGCCTCAAATGCCTTGTATTCAAGTTCATTTTTGCAAAACATGATTGCATATTAGGAGTGCAATGAAGTGCATGTTAAATGGATAATATATAGCTATGTCAAGACAGTTAATGAAAAGTGTCTAGAGTGAAGTGTTTAAATCAGAACTAATGCTGGCACACTTACAGCTTTATCTCTGCTTTAAACAATGGATAGATGCCACACAGGTAATAGGCTCTTTTGACTTTTTTTTTTTAGTCAGCCTGATGTAGTGGATTTAAAGGGATTGTACAGATGGAGGTTAGTCTGACAGCAAAATTTTAAAAGACCATGATATGGTTATGTGATAATATGATATGAAAAATACCCCAAAACTATAATAAATAGAGGAAGTTTGTGTTAAAGTCTGAAATCATAGTAATAATTTCTTCTGTCTAAGTTTATGTAAACCAGTAAAGTTCTCTGTCATGACTATAATGGAGATGAACACAGAGAGTAGTCCGGACACTAGACACTTGAAAGAGTGTTCTTTCAACCCTTAGCACTGGAGATATTTACACCTTCTCTAGTGTGGCTGTTAACCTTAGGTCCTATTGATTGGAAGATAATTAGTGTCCCCATTGACAAGCTTCAAGTGTGCATTGGAAGATAATGCAGTTGTACCCACAAGCTGTTGAGAAACAGGAGTCCAGGATTCTGTTCCTGGGCTGTGTCTAAGAATTGGAGGGATATTATTATTTTTAAGTCACCTTTCCAACTGACAAAATTTCTCTTTTCTCTTGGGAAGGAGATTAACATACTTACTTTCATCAGCATAACATAAAGGCTGTCATTCTGGCATATTCACGAGTAGATCATACAGAAAGATACTTCATAGACATTTCCAACCCCTCAGTAATTAGTTATACAGAAGAAACAGCCTGGTCATTATAAGGCAGGCACCATAAGCAACATATAGCTGAAACTTTGGGGGAAATGGGGACAAAATACTTGATTTTGGCTGTAACTTTAATGATAGTTATGATTACAGTAAAAAGCTTCATGACTTTACTAATGTAAAGTAAATTTACTAATGTACATTACTACAGTAATGTAGTTCTTACCTCAGATTGTTTACAGTCATACCAAGTGGATGCTGTTGAAAATGGAAAGTAGTGCAAACAATCAGAGCAATAGTTGTAATGTGCTCAAGAATGTAATTTGAGCCCAATTTGATTTGTCAATATAATCTTTAATATAACTGATTTGTTAATATAATCTTTACATATTTTTCCTTTCTTAAAAGTAGTAGACCTTTACAAATGCAAATATGAGTTTAAAATTCACATGATTCCTTGAAATTAAATCCTATAAACACTGTAGTGATAAGCACAGTATAACTTCTTACCTGGTTAAATAATTATAGCCACATATGCTCCAGGAAGTTCTTAGAAGGATTTTTGCAATATTAAACTAAAGAAAATCTCAGTGGTTTAAGGTTCTTTGTTTCTTTACACAATCTCAGCATTGTGTATGCTAAACAGGATCTATATATAGATTTATCTAAAATAAATCTAAATATAGATTTATAATGTGTTTCTGTAGTTTCAGTTACTGAGATATATTGCTAATTGACTTTTGTGGCAAATTACAGTGTTATTAAAGCAGTGGTTTTCATTTGTAATAAAAATGTGTTTTACTGATTCAGTTGTTCTAGAAAGGGCTTATTAGAATTGTCAATCCATCTTTTAAACTAATGGTTTGCTATTTTCCACAAGGATACTTTATTTAAGCCTTCAGGTATTCTATTATGTATTATTTGCCATTTAAATGTTTATGATGTTCTCACAAGCTTATTTACCATAATAGGAGCAAATAGATGCACTGTATGAAGCAATGAGTTTGTAAAACAACTCCACTGTCAGCCGTTCACCTCTCCAAAGCAATCTACTAAAAATATTTTGTCTTGGTAGACAAAACTCAGCTTTTTCATTGCCCAAATTCTTTAGCCTCCAGTTTTGTCCAATTGATGGCAAAGCAGGAGAGATATGGGGGGGTTTAGTAGCACTTTTCCTCAGAAACTTTGTGTCTAATTGTCAGAGTAGTTTTTTTAGAATCATAGGATCGCTTATGTAGGAAAAGAAATTTATGAACATCCAGTCCCACCATAAGTTGACATAGACAGCTAATTCCCAGAGAAACCAGTAAAGTTCATGTGCTTAAATACTAAATGGCAATGAGTATGTCCTCCCAAGTATGGAAAAGTGAGAAAACAAATGTTTCAGTGTTTGTGGATTATATTTAAAGCACAAAAAAGGATCCTGTGGTAACTTTTTCTCCTGACTGTTGGGTTTCGTATACTTACCATATTGAAGTTGCTTTTGTTGCAAGCACCTCGGGGTTTGCTTAGTGCAGATATGGAGATACTGGTCAGTTATACATCACAGAGAGTCATAGCCTGACTCTGTAATGTTATTTTATTGTGGTACTTTTATTATTTACTAATTTTCATTAGTAAATAATAGGGATATAGGAATGTTCCTCTTTTTTTTTACAAAATGTTATACTACTTAGCTGAGCCAGTCTTTAATAAGCAACCTTTTCCCCCACCCTTATTTCAGCACATGAAATTTATGCTCACTTATGCCTGTTTCTCTAATACAAAAATCACCAACTCCATTGGACTAGCTACTAACAGATCCTGCTGGGGTTTAGATACTCTTCTGTTGAGCACTGATGAGTAGTAAATACAGTGGATTTCAAACTTGCCTTAAACTATGCATGTTGTGTAATGCACACAAGTGTAACATAAACATTTTAAACAGGTTTTGTAGAGTCTGGCTGTCAGCTGTGATTACTATAGAGTATCACCCCCAGCACAAGACACTGTGCAATCAGAATTACACTTTTCCTGGTGATCAGATGATGACACCTCTAAGTGTCAGCGGGGGCATTATCAGAAGGACGTAAAAGCACAGGTCTGATATAGCAGATGTGCTGTGCTACATAGAAAAAAAAAAAAAAGCTGAATGTGTGTGTTGTCTGTACTGAAGGTGAGTTTATAGTGCTAGTAGGTAGAGAGGAGATTGCTTTTGATCATTATCAGTATAACATTTGGTTATCGACACAGTAGTTCTGTCAGGGCCTCTAGCACAGAAGTAGTTTTGGTAACAGTTTTTTGATGCTAAATAAGCCTGTGCTTTGGACCTAGGGCTAGATCATCTAGCAAAAATATTTGAAAGGATTGTCTGGACCCTATGGTGGGAAGGACCTGGACCCTGTGGAGGGAGGGACCCCTAGTATGAAACAGACCATGACCTAGTTCTTCAGAGATTTCCTAGTGCTTGGTGCTCCTGGCCCCTGTGCTGACCTTTAGGACTCTAGGTGAATACATTTGTTCTCATTGCAGTAGCATTTAGTGGGAAGAAGTTCCCTTTTTGTAATCCATGTTGCTGGTCACAACCATCTTCTTCAGATTCACTCTTGACCTTTCTGTTGCTCCAAACTTCATGGTCCAAAAACAGCCTTCAGAAGAAGTTGTTTCTCCTTCTCAGCTGTTGCTTGGTACTGACACTGTGCTTGATCACTGCTGTTCTAAATTTTTTTATTTCTTCACTGTCAGTTCTTATGCCTAAGAAAGCTGCTCTGTGCTGAGAGAGTGGAAAAAACACCCCACTACCTTATTTCCTTTATCAAACTCAAAAATATGTGATCCATTAAATGCAGTATCTGGTCCATGATACACTGAAAACTGGTGACATTCTAGCCATAGACCCTGTGATGTATGTACACCATATGGGTTCTACTGAAATAATATTTTCTACATATCAGTGACAAAATGCTGCTTTGGTTTACTAGGCAGTACCAAGATAGTAAGCCTGTGACATATCAAGCTTAGCAAGCCTCTTTTATTTTCTGCCAACACTGAGAATAAATCCTGGATTTTAGGAATGGAGTATTGATCCATTTGTAAGCAAAGATGTTTTTCAGTCTCTGTATTTCCCATTTAAGTGTTACGGGAACCTGAAGAATCAACACAAAGCAGTTTATTATCTAACACTAGACTTGCTGTGTTGTCATGTTAGCTTCTTTGTAGTGAGAAACTTGAAAGCAATATTTGAGTAATAATGTATTCCATTTGCCAGAGGTCCCCATTCTTTAGGCACTTGCAGGAGTCTCTTCACATACGCATATATAAAAAGGAAATTAGTTAAATCAGCCTTTCCTGTGAATTTCTCATACTCCATCAGCATTATTTTGGGGTTGGGGTTAAGATTTTGGTGGTGGTGGTGATTCTTTGTGAGCAGGTGTTTTATAGCCCCTGTGCTTGGGAACCATGTTGCACTAGCATGTATGAATAGAAGATGCTCTTGTCAGATCTTTCTTCCTTTGTAACATATTTAAAAAGTAGCTGGCAAATTCGCCTGTGCTGAACAACAGAGAGTGTAAGCTACTTTGATGTTGTGTATCTTCTAGACAGGTACAAATATGCTTCAAGACAGGTATATCGTCTGTACTGAGCTGTGGTGCATGCTCTCACACTACCTGCCTACTAATTCCTTTGCTTTTCATGTTGATGATGAGAGGGTGAATGCATCTGAGAAGACAGGCACCCACATTCTTTGGGTTAAAAATAGTATCTTATCACTCATGCCTCTCTTTGACTTTGTATCTAGGATTTGGAGGGAGTGTTTTCATGCCAGTACATCAGTGCCTTGAGCAAGGCAGGGATGTGTTTTTCTGTCTGTTTCTTCTTCTGTGTTTCACACTGAAGTTAAGAATTATGTAGCAATGCCAAATATGCTAAGTGTAAGTATATATTTAAAAGTGAGGGTGTCCTCTTTCAAAAAGCTTTCAGAACGTGTATTTCCATGATATGTAGATTGTGGGAACTTTTCACAACTTTTACCCAGGTCCTGTGAATGCAACTCAAATTTTTCATGCATAAGAAAATCTGCAGCAACAGTACTTCTCAAAAAGCATTAAGTAGCTAAAGAAATAAATACATCTGCTTTTGAGTTAAGTAGTGGTGGAGTATTGCTTCATTTAAAATCCTTTAGCCTGCCAAAAAAAAAAAAAAAGGGAGATTCCCATATGTTGTATCTGAAAAAATATACTTCATAACATTGTGCTTCCGGAACTGACTCCTGGACTGCTAATTCTGTGGTTATACTCAAGGGCAGGTTTCCATTGCAGAAAAAAAAGCCAAGATGCTTCTTAGTGCACCTGCTCAGAGAGCTGACTGCAATGCAAGGTGGAAGTACCCAAGTAGCTCAGCACTGGCAGTGGGTAGCTGCAGAAGTAGGGTGTTTAACGTATGACAATTTACTCTACTCTGAAGGATTCACTTATGTGGCTTATTGGACTGGGTTTGTTCAGAATCCTGCTTCATGAACTCACTTCTCTCCAAGTGAAATGGTGCTGGGTTTGTTCTATGCTATGACAATTTTGATTTATTTCTGCAATGCTGCCCTCAGTATTTTTCAGCCCTGCAGCAGCACAAACAGTTTTGGTGGATATTCCACTTCATCAAAACCTTTCTAAAAAATTAAATCCCCCAAAAGCACCTTACTAAGCTGAAGCAAAAGCTGGAAGTTTGTTGAAGGATCTTTGTATACTCCCAGGGAACTGATGAAAAGCTGAAATGTGTGATGCATATTTTGTTGCTACCTGTAGAGAGGGAGCTTCACTCAACCCAATGGAAAACAACATTTTTCATTGTTTGTCTCTGATCAGAATCAATCAAAGGTTTTACTATGATACAAAAATCTTGTATGCTGTGATCTAATAGGAACTGGAGTATTCAAAATAAACTTTGAATATTTTTTTCTCTTTGATTTCATAAATATGCAGCAGTGTTCCAGCACAGAAAGGGCCAAGTTCAGTTATAAATCCTGATCCTTAAGTTCTTTTTTTAGGCCTTACATAATTGAGATAAAAGACATCCATTCAGACATTTAATATGCTTAATGAGAAAAGAGACAAATTAGCAATTAAAAATCAAAGGGACTGTATTTAAACTGCACACAAATGTGAACTTCGTATTTTCAATTTCCATGAAATAATTCAGACATCAGTGAGCAAGCTTTCAGTGTAAAATGAAAGTGATATTTATGAGTTTTACCCTGGCAGTATGAAGAACTCTGATAGTCTAAAGGAGGGTTCACCTCCTAAAGAGAAAAGAAAGAGGGTGAAGATGTGCTTTGAGGAAAGATTATTGCTTTCTCTTTTTCTTGGAGGAGGAAGAGTATATTTATGTCCTTTTAAGTTAACTTAGTTATGTCACCTTATTAACTATAACAAGGTGATAAAGTGGACTCTAGACAGTAAAATACTCTGTTCAAAAAAATCATATAAAAGTAGATGTTAGACTTAATGACTAATATCTGTCCTCAGTGAAGCTTTTTTTCCCTCCCAACTTCCGGTCATTCACAATGTATTCTGGGTAAGATACAGCCAAGTCTAATCAGTTATATGGGAGTGAAAAAGAATTATGAAAGGTGAAAGCAAGAGAAGCAGGACTGTATAGTAATGCATTTTGTTAAGCCCATCTCCCTCATAACAAGAGAGAGGGAAGTTGAGGGGAAGTTTCCTCAGAAGACTACCTGAGAGAAAAGGATATCCAAGTGCTAAAGAGAAAGGACCCAATGTGATTTGAAAGATGAGTCAAAGCTGGATGAAGTGAAAAGTAAGGTCCCTTTACCAACACAAACTAAACAAAACAAAAAAGGGTAAGACAGGAAAAAGGAATGGGAAACAACAGGGGGAAGATCAAGGGAAAGAAAAGCAAAAAGGAAAGAAAGTATGCTGAAATTACACAGAGAAATGGCAAAAGGCGTTGCAGGATAGGAAAGAGCAGGATAACCACAGGTTAGGGAACTGCAGGGAGTATTGAGTTCACAGAGAGGACTGAAGAAGGAAAAAAGGGTGTTTTCTAATGATAAAAGAGAAGACACTTAAGAGTGGGAAATAATAGATTAAAACCACCAAATTTCAAATAAAAGGGAAAGTAGTAATAAAGAACGTAAGCTAGAGATGGAGAGGGAAAAAAGTGAGGGACCATTAGAATGACACCACTAGCTTGGGTAGATGGCTCATTATCTTTGAGATGTGATGATTTGCTATATTTTCCAGAAATCATACCATTAGAGTTTGTCTGGAAGCTTCTAAGCATGAGCTTCCCGAGCAGAGCACACAGTGTGAAAACAGATATGCAGGCTACGCTTTTTTCCCCGTACATTTAACAGTGGTCTAAAACATCCAATTATAGCTTCTGGCACCAATCTGGGTGCATGAGTCCTTGAGAAAATGTTGAGTCAAAAGCTGGTAGACAAACAAGCAGCAGGTTACCAGCAGGTAATTTTCCATTAGCTTCTTTATTTCAATTCAGTAAAAAAAGGAAATTTTGGGCAGTCACCAAAGCAAAACACTTTATTAACTGTGTGCAGCATTATTCTGCCATGTGCTTTGGCTTTTAGGAAAGAAATTCTCACTTAGGTCACTTGCACTTGTGTCTATGATCAGTTACTAAAACAAACAGACCACCTTGACTGCTGCAATTATAATCCTTAAATCATAGGATATAAACCTACACTTCAGTATTCACATTCTCGCAACATAACTGGAAAACAACAGATTGAGTCTGGGAACAGGTCATTGCTTCTAGTCCAGAGACAAATTAAAGCAATAAAACATACTGCACAAAATAATTAACTGAATGGACAGAACTCTATAGGTTTTAACACAGAATGTAGGAGAAACAAATGCTGCTATATGTTATCCAATTTGTTGAACACAGTATTTTCTATTGATTTTAACAACTTATTACTTGTTGACTATTACCTAGGCTTCCGTGAAGGGAGAAGTTAAGCACGGAAAGCTTTCCTGATAGTCAGTTGTCTTAGGAAGCTGCTGTGAAGAACCTAACTGATCCTTGTTTCTTTAACCAAGCCTGGGAGTACAAAAGCCCTCAATTAACCCCTCTCTGCTAGAATTTTTGCAGGGTTGTTTGACCAACTATTGAATGATGGTTCAGGAACTAAACTGAAAGGACTCTAACCAGGTGACAGAGTGATTGACTAAATTTTATGTAACTGACAGTATCAGAATGAGAACCCAAACATACCTTTTCAGGTGTTCCACATTTTGTAAGTGATTAATCCACACATAAACAAAAAACAAAAGCCTTTTTCTTCATTATTTTTTTGTTGTTTATCCCATTTTGGGTCTTCACAGCACATCTGGGAGTTAAAATGTCCTATCTGAGTGATGTTTCATGACAGCTTCATGGTGTCTTTTTCAGTTGTGCAAATTTATTATGCTTTGGAATGGAAAAAGGCATTATTGATGTGTTTCTTCTGGTAAAGGTGTATCTTGGGAAAAAGTCAGTTCCTAAAGCAGGTTGGACCTGGGTGAAAATAGAGAAGGAACTTTCTGAAGAAGATATGGGTACTACAGGGGAGGAGGCTGGTATTTCTGTGACTCTCTTATGAAAGGAGAAACTGCTAATGGAGCAGTTCCTCAACAGTGTGATTTGGTGGGCATTTCAACTTGAAATGTTTTGTCAGGCCTTGTGCAGTAGAACCAAGGAAGATGAGTGATAGTGATCCTGGTGTCCTGATCAATTCCAGTTGCAGATATAAAGGTGTTTTATCTTTCAGATTTCCTTTGCAGGTTCCCTAATGTCTCTTGACTGTTATGTAGTGTTGCTGTGATGCAGTCTGAGTTCAGAAGTGGTTGTGTTGCAGTGCTGGATGAACCGCTTCCTGTACCTTTTCTATATTAATTGAAGTAACATTCTCTAGTGAGGGGCACTTAAGTAATGCATTCATTATCGGTATTCTGGTTTTAGTTATTTACTGTGATTGTTGTCAGCTGTGATCACACCAAGCAAATGTATTTTTACTGATCAGTTGACAGTTTTAATCTGCATTACATTCTGCTAGAAAAGAAGCGAAAGCTGTCACATTCTCAGCAGAGTTCACTGATTTCATGGTAGGGGAGAAAATCTGACTGTAAGCTCTGTCATACAGGCATTATAGATTTTGCTGTTCTAAGTTCCTTGTAAATCAATGTCTGGAAATTGCAGATATACATAAAACAGATTTTGCCTATTTTAATATCGGTATACAAATTGCAGACTTTCCATAATGCATAGTTCATATAGGCAAAAGTTTCTAATGAAGACAGGAGGCCAATTTTTTGGCTCTGCCAGCAAAACGAGCAAACCCTATTCTAATGATGAGGGTGGAAAGGCTAACAAGCTGGGAGGTGAGATGATCGGAAAAAGATTGTAAATGGGGTATCCAAGGAAGCAGAACATTGACAACTTTTCCATCTTCATAGTTTTATACCTGAATGTAGCAGAGTGAATGCTGTCATCAGAATAGATAAAAGAAGTTGCAATGGAAGTAAAAAGCACTATAACTGACAAAATTCATATGGTATGAAGATGGCAAGTACTGTGCTCAGTAGAGAGTTCCCATCACCCGTATTGTTCTACACAAATCTAGCAGAATTAATGTGAGATTCTGTCATTGCCTGATCTATTCTCTCATTTCAACTATCAGAGAAAGATCAAAAGAAGAAGGAAGTAAATGCGGAAGTAGCCAATATTTTGTAGAAGTGGTTTAAGGGAGAGGTAGAGCTCCAGGTAGCTTCATATCACCCCTGTCTTGCTGTTTCAGCAATAGTTACATTTGCTTCTTGCTGCAATGACAAGCTTAATTGTCATCAATAAATGTTGATTTATTTTCACCTGATAATAGCAAGCAGCTACACTCAAAATCAATGTCAACTTTATTGGCAAGGCACTACACATTTGTCTTTGCCATGGCTGTGCTGAATAAAAGAACAATTGTACTGAAAATTAAATGAACAGTAATTGAAAATAAAATGTGCCTTTTTAAAGGAAAATTGGCGCTATGCTAAATTTCCAAGAATAAGTTATGTTGGGTTTGTTTCTTTTTTCCTTAAAAAGATAGAATGTGTTGGGCTAAAAAAGTTGGTTATACAAATATGTGCATATTAATGTACATAATTAGGTGGAAGACCTTACAAGGCTAGATGAGCTCCATCTGCCTGAGTTTGAAAATAGGAAGGACACTCTTACAAAACCTATGACCTGTGGACTTTGCTGTCATGGCCCTAGCTATCTAGGCCGTGGCAGTTAAACCTCAGGTGTAAAGGGTGGGGGCAGTTCTGCGCACGCTGCCCTCCCCTAACAAACCCACTGCACAGGCTGGCAGGGCTCACTGTCACTTGTCTGTATGGTCAGGAGAGGGTCAAAACAGCAGGTGACAAGGTGCATGGGAAGCTGCAGATCCAACCTTGCATGCAGGTGGAACAGGGCATGGGCAGCTTGAGATTGCCCAGGAGATGTCAGTCCTGGTTGGACACTTCCTGAGTGCCTAAGCTGCCTTTTGTCCAACCAGTTTTGCATATCCCACATGTCCTTGGTCATCTCATGTTTGTAGTAAGCATGGGTAAAGCCCTTCTCAAATCATCATTCACGAAGCCAAGCCATCAATCAATCAAAGTACATAATTAGAAATGGACTTTTACTTCCAAAGGATGCTTTTCAGTAACTTTCTAGGGTTTTAAATTTGGCAAAAGCTGTACAGTTTCTGTGGTAATCATGTCTCCAACACATTTGGATATGCTAATTGGATCTAAGTTCTAATTAGTCTCTTTATGTGACTAAGAATGACAGTCGCTGAGTAAGTTTAATGCACTTTGTTCAGAACTTAGTGTTGTTTAATATTTTTTAGTACAGAAAATGTAGACTATCAAGTGATTTCCTTTATTGGATGACAGTGGTTTATCACAATCAGCAACCAGCGCACACACTTCAAATACATGCACTATATTTCACTGCATTATTACAGGTAACAAGCTTCAGCAATTTTGTCATTCAGCTCAGACTGTGGAAGGCTTTGCCCACAGGAGTGATGAGGACATGGAATATGTCAGCACTCTATCCATACTGCTGTGAACATCTAGACATACTATGGAGGTATAGAAGAAGCAGATATGGCTACTGTAAACTGATGTGGGTCTTTCTGATCAGATGGGGACATTAAATGAGGAAACCAAGCAGTGTATGTTTATGTTTTATTTAGAAATAGCTAATGGAAAGATGAGTAATTGCAAGAGATGAATATGATGCTTTATACTTTAGTTCCTCCTTGTATCATATTGCTGCTTCCAGTGATTTTTGCTGCAGTTCTGAATCCAGTACATCCTTATTACTTGAGATTAAAACTAAGCTCAGCATTACCCTTGCTCATTCCTGAGAAATAATATAACCTTACCTTCAGAGTGGCAAAAATTAGGACAGCTCTGAGCACTTCTGAAAATGTCTGAGAGAAATTATAATATGGGTTTAAGGTCATCTTCTATTGGGAAACATAGAATCATTTAGGTTGGAAAAAAACTTTTAAGATCATCAGACTTAACCTTTATCATCACAGAAAGGTTTGGGTTTTTTCCTTTTTGAGGCACCCATTTTTTAAGGAAGAATCTTCAAATAATTGATATTAATATATTGAAATGAAATAATTTAGAAGTTACTCTAAGATAGCCTGGTGGGTGTAATGAAGAAAACAGGTATTTCAAATGGTCCACTTCTTAAATTGTTATATGTGTGTACTTGGAGTTTGTTCCCTGGTTTTTGTCTCACCTCAAAAGATCTATGAAACATGTATACAAATGCCTTTCCCATGAAGGAGCAATAATGTTTTCTGAAAATTTTTGTTCGGTCATGATCAGGAAAGGTATTGCTGTTTTTTGACAGGCCCCTTCCACTGATTGAGGCACCCTGCCACTTCAGTGATTGTGCATTAAAGTACAGTAATGTTTTAGCTGTTTTACAGTGTATATTTCTTGCAGGTTATAGGGTTGAATTATCTGAAAAACAAGTCTTCCTAAAGGCCACTGAGCAAAGCAGTAACCTGCTCATGTTAATCTTGGTATTAATCTTGGTAAATCTTTTGTAACTTTAAATATGGGCATGAAAACTGCATGGGTTTCAAGGCTTAAGTCAGCTGCCCAAGTCAGAAGATGATCATCCCTCCACAGATTTCATGCACAGACCACACAGGAGGTAATTCAGAGCAAGCACTGGAACCTGCAGGTGCCTACCTCTGACTGTATAGCAGGTTTACATGGGTAATCTGTTTACATGACATCATTGAGATCTTGCTCCAAAGTCCAGTCATTGTCCTGTTGAGTTTTGGTTTTAATACTGGTAATTGTAAAGGCCAGATGAATGTGCTAATGAATTACAAAAATTAAATCAGTAGTGTTTTTATATGGTGCTAAAGGACGAGTACTTGGCTTGTTTGTTTCTCCAAGATAAGCATCTACCATCATGTAAAAATGTGGGCAAGTTGTATTTTCAGACTAGCTAAATTACAGGTCAGTGTCAACTAAATTCATATTGAAAGGCAGTTAGTCCTAGAGAGATCCCTGAGAAAAAGCTTCTGTCCACAGAAATCCAAGAAATACAATAGCACCAAAGCAGAGCATCTCATAACTGAACTCCTTCTGCATTATCTGTTGCAGTCCTTTCTCAATACTGCTATGTGCTTCTCCAGTGGTCTTTTCCGCAATCAACTTAAAATGTGATTTTTAACCTGTCTAGAAATCACTGCTGTTTCATTATCAGTGAGTAGTGTAAGATTTAATTAAAAATAGTGTAATTCCTTTCAACAGAGTTCTGCTAGCAAACATGGACTAAGGAGACAGTGTGCTAAAATTATGGTAGCTATTATTTCTCCAATTAGTGTATTAGTGAAAGGTGGAAGTATTGTTACAGCCATACTACTTTTTGAATATTTTTCATTAATATAGAAGTCCTCCCTGAGCTTTTCTAATGCAATACATATACCCCAAAACCCTGGATGCTGTCATCCACTGCACATTGGTATTTAAAAAAGCACAAACTGATATCCCTAATTGCTTAATTTGCAATTTTAAGATGAACCTGCACAAGCCTGACTTTCCCTCCCCTTGATTCCAGAAGGTGTTCTGTTTATTTAATACATTCCTGCTTAAAGCCACGTAAAAGGAATGACTGGCAAACATTTATTGGCTATGACAGAATTATTTCTGTTCTCTTTCAGCTTGGCTGCTGGAATCCCATCACTGGTCTGAATGGGTCACTAACAGACAGAAAGTTGGAGAATAACATGCGAGGAGTGGTTCTGCGTGTGGTGACTGTGCTGGTAAGCAGATCCTCATCGTTTGCACTAGCAGGAATGTATTTTCTTCCTCTTATCTTTCTATTAAGTACACCATTTTACCAGGAATTTAGTCAGTGTTCTAGTGTCTGATTTTACCTTGTTAATACCAAAGCAATGGAGCAATTTCCGCAAAATAAAGTTATCTATCAGTAAAATTCATTTGAAGTGAATCAAACACATTAAAACCCATTTCTTCCATAAATACATACTAAATTACGTAACACAATAGTATCAACTGATAAAGGGCAACTTCAAGTGCCCTTTTAGCTAAAGTTACCTAGCTGAAACTCTAAATGATTCATAAGATATAGCTGCCTTCCAATTACCTTGCCAAAGTGAGTGCAGTCTGACACTAATTGCCAGGCTCAGAAATATTCAAGGTCAGCTTAGGGTGAGTAGCATTGTACGATAAAATTTCTACTGTTCCATCCTAGCTCTTCTTCAGCAAGGCTCTTCCCCTGTGCAAACACCTTGCATTAAACAGCTTCAGTGAAGCTTTAGGTTTAAAGCAGAACAACGTCAACCAGAAAGGGAAGGTATTTTGTGATATGAGGCCAGTGAATTCCCTGTCATAAATTTTGGCTGCTTCAGCAGAAGGAGTGGAAAAAGAAGGGTGGGGGGAGAAGTGAGGGGGGCCAGGAATGAGATAGAGAAAGAGATGAATACGAGATGTATAGATATTTTTGAACCAATGCCCAAACACAAAGTTGACCCAGGGTTGCAGAACTGTAAAGGTTATATTGAACCGTTTCCATCTCCCTACTATCTACCTGTGGTTTTAATTACCAATTTGGTGTTTGAGGGCCTTTCCGCTTGCTTGTCAAAAAGAAGGCACAGTTTGCATTGCTGACATTGCATGATGAAGGAAGAGGCTCAGAGAAGGGTGGAAAGTGAAATCACCAGAGCGTATCAGTGACAGAGCAGATTTTTACTCTTCCAATTATTTTATGGGTCTTTAAAACCTATTACCTGTCAGGGTGCCCAGTCTGTTCTGGCTCTTAGTACACTAGAGAACAAAACCAACAAAACAAAACAAATCAAACAGCAACCACCAAGTAAGATGTATGAATGCATAGAAAAAGACAAAGCAGTACTGTGAGGGGTTTCTAATTTCATTGCATGTTCATCAAAATAGCATTATGGTGGCTATGGCTGGTCTTTGTGTTCTGTCTGATACAGATGTTCATTGAATCAGTATAATTTTATGTTGACAGAAATGATCAGAGGATTTTGTCTAGCAAAATAATTTAAAATTAAAGCCTTGGGGTTTGGTTTTTGGTGTTTTTTTGTTTGGTTGGTTGGTTGGTTTTTATTATTTCTTATTCTGTCTCTCCCCACTCTATTCCTCTGATTTCATCCTCAGTTATCTTGGGTGCCAAAAAGCATTCTTCTTTCAAGTCAGCATAGCATGAATATTTAGCAACTTGAAAAAATACAAAAATGTCATTAGTTATGCTAATAGGATTCTATATTAATAATAAAAATAGAAGGTGGATATTCAAAGTTCAGCACGCAGCACATGGCAGTTCAGTCTTCTCATTGCAGACCTCATGTTGTCTCGTGAGCACACAAAAACTGTTTGGTTTTGTTAACTGTTTTAAAGCACAGCTGGTGATAATTTCCATGCAGAACTAGTCAAAAACACAATCTGAATTTTGTTAAAATATTTGTTATAATCTGCTAACTTATTTTGCTATCTGACTCTAGTTTTATGTTGGATGTGCACTGAAGGTTATATATGAGAAAGATGCAAATTACTCACATTGGCTTCATAACATAAAACTTCCTTTATTCTCTTAAAATTGTAGAGCTTTGCAAGGCTGGTCAGTGTAATCTAGGCAAAACCACCTGTGAACTACACTGCAAATCAAGGTTCATTTGATTTTGCTCAGCAAAGATGAGAGGCAAGGATTTTGTAAAGTGCATAAAAAAGGGAGGAAGCAGATGCTTATTTAAATTTATGAGCTAATAACAATATTTTTCACAAGCAGTTCCTATGACTGATGATACTTTCCCTCAAATTCCAGAAATCAGGAAGATAAAATATTATTTCTACCTCATCCACAAACTGTAATGGCTGAGAGGAAGGAAGGCAGGCAGGCAGGCAGACAATGACATAAAATCAAGGTACTAACCAAACCTGAGAAGTTGAACAGTGCAGATGCCAGGAATGCAAAATACTAATTATTTCTAACCCCTTCTAATCTTTGGATATCCACAGATGTTGCTGCCACTCCTGTAGGTGACAGAGATTTAGGGTGCTTACCCTCAAGCAGTTTCTCTTACTGCTCTTAATATGCATAAGTAAGGGTTATTCATGAGGATATGGTGGCTTCTAAATAGGTTTCATTAGCATATCATTACTTCAAACATATATGTTGCTATAGGATAAATTTAGAAAGCATTTACTTGTTACTAATTATGGCTTGGTTTCCATCTTTATTCATGTAGCTTGTTACAATGGTGCAGTTATGTTATTTTTCCTGGAATAGAATGAATAAATAGATACAATATTTGAATTTGAGCGAAGTCTTCGCTGGGATGCTCTAACACCTGAAATGAAGCAATGCTATAAAAATTAAGTACTAATACTTGTTTTATCTCTTTTTAAAATTAGATTTTTAATCTCCCTATTTGTTATTCGATTTATAAAAACTTGTTCCTAGTAATACTTGGTCAGTAAAGACACTGACTAGAATTTCATTAAGCCCTGTTCATTTTACAGCTATTATCAAAGGACATCTCCTTTTAATGCCATTAACTTTGCAAAATTAAACTTGCAAGTTTTAGTTTGGACAGATCAACAGAACTCGCTCAGGTAAATCATGACCATACTAATAGGTGGAAGTGTTCATCTGATTTCATATCTTCTGGATAGGACAAAACTGAAGATTTATGTTTAACCTGTTTGATGAAAATGTGCAATTCCTGCCTTTTATGTGAGTGCAGGAGGGATTTCACCCATCAGCTTTGCTCTAGCAATGATCTTTATCATACTTCTTTTTCCATCTTTTTCCAAGTTCTTCAATTAAGTCACTGCACTTCTGTTAAAAGTGAAGAATCTATTCTTGACTATGAATGATTAGTTGTTGTTACTAATTCTGCCAGTTTCTAACAGTATGGTCTTGATCTGGGAAAAGAAGGCAGCTTATGTTAAAATTAAATAATGATATCTTTGAATATGAATAGGTTTCCTTTTCATTGAGATTTTAGAAGCTAACATTAATTTGTTAATTTTTTCTGTCACATTTCAAATCTCTTGTGTCTTTCTAGATATGAACCCTTATCCTCTTCCAATTTTGTTTTGTTATGCCTTCAGGTTGAAAAGGACACATTCTAAAAATTGCACTAGAATTTGAGAGGATAGCACCTGAGTTATACTGTATTATGCTTACTATGAAATGAAACATTCTGCAGTCCAAAAATGATAAATTATTGTGATTAATTTCCCCAAAGTAGTCCTTCAAAAAGCAAGTGCTGAACAATTCCCATCATCTGCATCCGTCTACTAACTCCTTGCTCTAGATAAATTTAATAATTATGGGCTACATACCTGCAGATTTAAAACAAACTTTCTTTGTGAATATGACAGAATATTGTATGTGCCCAGACTGGAAATCTCTGGTTCCATTTGACAGTGAATCCTGGCTCCTCTGAAATTAATTGGAATACTCTTCTTTGCAAAAATAGGAATAAGAAAAAATTCTTTGAGTTTAATTCTAAGGGGAAATATAGTCATGCCTGTGTGCATGTGATTCAGCATTTTGACTTGGATTAGTGCCACACTTTCTACACTTCTATGAAAGTTTTGTCTTGTCATACTTAAATATCAAATGTCTCTGTCTCGGCCTCTTCCCCAGATGTAGCTGAAGTTTAAAATTCATGTTTGACAAGTTACTTTTAAGTTCAAGTGACTTGCTGGTGAATTTCTGAAATATATTGTGAGCTTCTGAAACACAGCTCAATCAAAGGTCAGGATAATAACCCCAAATGAATTCAGTATCTTGACTGAGCAATGGTCCAAGAACAAATTTAGCTACATATCCATTTTGTCTATTTCAGCTTATCCTCTTTTTCAGCTGCTCTTTTTTATTGAAAGGCAGATAGAATACAGCAGATATTATATCATTTTAGTAACAGTGGCAATTAATGAATTATTCATATGCATGTTAAGCCATCAGAAATGGGATGAGATTTGGCCTGTTTGACAATGAATAGGACAGCAGGTATTCACAAAATCATGTTTCTAACCCCTGTTGTGTGAAAAAGGAAAAAGCTTGAAATTCCATGTTTTAAAGAATTAACAACTTGATTGAAAAGTACAGATCCTTTCCTGAAAGCACATAAGGTAGAACTTGCTATATATATATTTGTGACTTTACATGAAAATTCAATACAGCTCCCAAACAGGGGGCATTTATTTTCTTATCTGGATGGTTCTGCAAATGAAGTCAGGATGAATGGAAGAAAAATAGTAACAATACAGAATTATGCTTTGCCACACATCCTTATGCCCTATTTCTTGAGAGTTATTGCCTAGGTTACTTGTAGAGCGCCAGGTGGACCAGAGACAGTTTAGTGAGCTTTGGCTCTGGGTGGGCACTGTGGGACATAGTATAGTCCCCTTTCACTGTGGGACATGGAGAGGGCTGGCAGAAGGGCAGCCAAGCATAGCAAAAGAATACAATAAAGCGTTATATACACTAGGGAAAATGTTACCATATATGGGCTACTTTAATTCTCAATGGTTGGCATTAAATGCATGAGCATTTGTTGCCCAGATTAGGAAAGAAACAAACCTGAAAGCAGACAGTATCTTTAGGGACATGAGCTGGCCAGAGGTCTGCATCTCCAGCCCCTTTTTCTATTGAACTTACCACTTGGAGAAGATGAAAAGTAAGATACGAAGCTGTGTCTTGGCTTTGAAAGCTGTCTTTGGGATTTGACTTCCAACACGGGCTTAAACAAAATTTTAAAAGTCCTTTCCAAAAAGCTGAAGTAGCTTTCAGAGTAGCTTATCAGTAGTGATAGGAAAAAGGAGACATGTAAGACCTAAAAACCCCAGTGTTTAAACATATAGAGAGGAACAAACAGGATAAAAAAAAATATGGCAGGACAAATCTATTGGTGAATGACTGTAAAATAAAGATCAACTGCAGCTAAGATTATGCATGGGATACCTCAGAAAATACTGAAATAGTATTTTGTAATAGTGCATCATCGGAATAGTTTGACAGATAATGCCTCTTCCATTTTCTTCCATTTTTTGGTGCTCGCTTTTCTCATGTGGTCCTGGTCACTTTCCCCACTTTCATGATTGAATGGTGTGTACTTCTGTGAATAACTCTTCATTCTGTAATGCTTCACTTTCTATGCACCAGTGCCTTCAGTCTTCTAAAGAATAATTCTAGTTAAGGTATGTATTATGTTAAATTATGTGTTGCTCTGAATTTCAATATTATTGGCTTATTGGACTATAGTGCACCATAGTACATTTCCTGCAGCAGCAGAAGTTCCTTAGGAGCTGGTAAAGTTAAGAGACATTACATGACTATCTTCAGTAGTTGCAGTATTTGTGGTTTGAGCAATTATAATTCATTTTTTTACCTGTAAGGGATGAATTTACTAGATGATCTTAAGGTCCTTTCCAACCCTAACTATTCTATGATTCTAATTCATCTTTGCTATTAACACACCAGATGGCTGTTAACACAACAGAGCTGGAATGGCAGAAAAGCTGTGGCTGATGCAGTTTATTCTATCTGGATTCTGTCATAAAATCTCTATATACACTAGCTCAGTAATGTTTTTAATGTACACTGTGTGCTGCAGTTAAAATATTTCACAAATACTTTAAGTTTTAGAATATTCTATTACTAGTTGTAAAGAATGTACAATTTCCTAGGCAGCAAAAAATCCCTGTGTCTTAATACCTCTTCCTTTTTGCTGCTAATACCCATCTTTGTAAGAACGTTGGAAAAACTGGATCTTTTATAAGTAAACACATTGAGCAAAATGCTCAGTGAAATGGTGGGAAATTATAACAACAGTGGTAGAGGAGTTAATTTCACTGGTAAATGAACAAAATCATTATGAGTAATGATGCATGGTAGGATTAGGCTCACTATTTACTATTCTTCATAGGTACCCTGGCTGGTGACATGAAAGCTGTCATTCAGTATGAGATACATGTGAGGAGACTGCCTTTCACTCACAGAGGAGTACTGGAACATCTTTGGTGTTGGAATATCTTTTCATAGGGCAGATTTTCCAATTTGGAAACCTGAATTCATATTTCAGGGCATGATTCTGGACAAGCATTTATTTAAACAAATTATGACATTAAAAAAATTATTAATTTTTACAGTATTCAATAGTTTGTTTATTCCTAATGTAATGAGGACTTTTTTAAATGGCTTGAGATGTATGCTGACAATATGAGTCAGTTTTAGTCTCCTAAAAAGTTATTGTCATATCTTTAAAACTTAAAAACTGGAACTTAATTGCTCTTTGTTTGGTCAAAAGTTTTCTCAATGATTTTAAGGATAAGCAAACTTAATAGTAGCAGCAATTTTTTTTCCGATCACAAGGTACATGTAGCTTTCAGAGCTCCTATTACTCTTTCTAGTGATAGAAATACTTAGGCGTTCCGTTTTAAGAAGGCTGTGGAGTCTGCTTTGTCAGAGGTCAGTCCAGGAAGAGTAGATTCATGTTTGTCTTGCTTAGTCTAGGTACTTTCATCCTGAGTCAGAGAAAGGGAACAGGATGTTAGAGATTTTTTCTAGTTTGCATTTCCATAAAACCATATCTATTTCTAGACAAATAAAATATTACTGGAGGAAAGGAACACAGTAATATGTATAGAGAATTACAAACTAAGGAGAGGGGTTTGCAGGAGCAGTTTGTATTGACCTAACTCTGCTTGGAAACTTTAGTCAGAATCATCTGTAATTAAGGGTTGGTTTTTTTTTTTAATTACAGAGTTTGCTGAAAATGCAATAGTCCTCTTATCCCCTACTCTATATAATGTGTTTTATACTGCTTCTTAAGTAAAGATTTCATCTTATGAACATAATGGTTAGAAACAATTTAATTGTTGAAAAAAAAAAAAAAGGCACTTTTCTTGCAGTTCTAAGTGTGATTTTTATCTCATGCTCTTCACATATAAAGACTTTCAGTTCTGAAAGTAAAGAAAGACATCTAGACTTCAGTTGAGCTACCTATTGTTAGAAAGCAAAAATATACTAGCTCTATTGTGAGCCAACTTTTCACCACCCTCATTGTAAAAAATTTCTTCCTTATACCTAGTCTGAATCTACCCTCTTTTAGTTTAAGACCATTATACCTTGTCCTATCACAACAAGCCTTACTAAAAAGTTTTTTCTATCATTTCAGGGGAGGTGACAGTATTAAAGCAACAAAGCAGATGGGAGTAGAATTTGTGCATTTCTTTCTTGGTGACTAAGAACAATGACCTATAAACAGAAATGGAAGAAAGTGAGGTTCCTGAAGTGCCTCCCGCCCTCAGCCATCTGCCCTTCTTCTCTTCTGAGGGTTGTCAGCCCCATTTAGATTTACTCTACTAGGCAGAAAATGGGAACAGGAGCCATTTCAGCTCCTTTGTAACTAATCAGTGTTGATAACTGAGCACCATAATTGGCACAACTGTACCCATCAGGGCAGAGTGTGCCTTGATTAAGTATTCTTTGCTTTGCCAGAGATTTAATTTTGATATAGCCTCCTCCCATTAATCTTCCCATTCCATTTTCCTCTGTCTGCAAGCATTTGCATTTGTATTTGGGTTTCTTTTAGAAAACACTGATTTTTTTCTCAGGTGCTACTGTACCATGGTAAGATTTCCTCAACGTATGAATAATTAAAATTGCTATTATAACAGAATCTGATATCCCTTGATAGAGGCAGAGTCTGTCTTTCCATTGCTTTTTCCCATCACACCTGTACATGGGCCAAACTGAAATTGCTCCTGACTGAGCACAGGTCACTTTTAATAGCTCTTTTATGTTCCTTTGAGCTACCTAGCTTGTATTAGAACAGATAATCGTAATCCTTATAGCTATTAATACTGGACATGCCTACTTTGATTGTTAGTTTTACATGCTTTAATTTCAGAATCTGCTGGGAAACCCACCCCTTTTTGCTTTCAATTAATACTTCCAATCCATTCTTCTAAAGTAGCATGTGCTATATACTAGATGAGGTGAATGTCGAGGAATTCAAATGTTTTGAGACCTAGCAGGGGCCACAGTCTGACAGCAAGGTAGGCCAAACACAAAATCTGGTAGGACCAGTCTAACTCACCTGTATGTCAAAGGCTCCCTCTCAAGGCTCCTTAGCTCTGCTCTTCTCACTGACCCTTACACGTCTGCTCTGTGGGCATGTTTGTGTTCCAGAGTGATCATACAGTTCACAGAGCACACAGGAAAATTGACTTTTAGCCAGAAAGTGTTTCTTACTCTGATTGTAATTATCCATACTATGCAAGACAGAAAAGGAGGTGAACTGCCTGACGGTGCAATGTCATGAAGTACTATGTGAATTTGGCATGAATAGGAGCTCTTGTATGGCAGCTGGAAGAAGTATAGTGCAGCTCCCAGCAGGTTTATATACCCATACTACACTTTTGCTAATTCCAGTATCTGAGCTTGCTACATTATAGGTAGTGTTGTGCTGTTTAGACGTACTCTGAAAGACTCCAACTGTTTCCGGTCTCAATCCATATTCCTATCCTGTAACTATAGTGGTTCAGAAAGAGCTATTAGGTGCATGGAGTTATTGTGAATTAAAATCAATGCACAAAGCCTGGCCGCATCTTAATTGACCATTGCCATGGATTGCTTTGAAAGAAGCCTTAGTCCTATTACAGAGCAATTGGAAGTCTTGGGAAGGGGGGCTAACATTTTTTTTGGTTGTTTCTTCTAAACAGTACTAAACTAAATAGCATCATAAATTCATAAGCCAACATTCCATTCAGGGGGAAAAAAATATTGTTTAAAGTACTGTAACTAAAAGAACAAATTCATGTCTCGTTGAAGATGACAGTAAAGCTGTTATTTAAAAAAATGAGAGACTAAGCATATGCATAAGGATAATGGTAAACAAAGGCCAAATGTAAAATACCTTTCCTCAATACTGTATTCAGCTTCTGAGACATGAGCTAGCTTCATGCTGCAAACAAGGAGACTTTTCTGTTAGTACAACTGACTTTCTAGTCAGTATATTTGAAAAGCACAGGATCTGAGAACAGTGTTTTTCGATGCCAATATTGTTACACAGCCTGTTGGCACAATAGGATATTGAATGAGAAGAATACCTTAATTATCCAAGATTTTGTAGGTTTGAAACCTTCATCTTTGTTTTAGTGCTATTTGGGGTGGGGGTTTTGTTATGTTTTGCAACAACTTTTACAACTGTTGCTAATGGGAGAATTTCTGTAATGAGAGAATGAAATGTTTCAATTAAAATTTGGTCATTGATTCTAACATGAAGTAATGTACATCGCTGTTCAATTAAAAATAACAAGCTGTTGTTCTCTTTCCAGCCAAATAAAATCCGCAAAACAGTGGTCGATAAAGCACTTGAGGAAAATAAGTATTGGGGGCTACATATTTCACTAAAATCTTTTGTGGAAAGAAATGCAGAATAGCTAACAATTAAAATCAAGGGATTAATTATTTTATGAGTCAAGGAAAAAGTAATTATCCCTAGCAACAAGACAGTAGCAT
The DNA here is from genome assembly GCA_002631895.1 of Agapornis roseicollis. NCBI lineage: Eukaryota > Metazoa > Chordata > Aves > Psittaciformes > Psittacidae > Agapornis > Agapornis roseicollis. Next base: position 36,035 of record NDXB01011459.1, on the reverse strand, counting down.
CCTGTGCTTGAAAATGTTTTGGTTATGGTTTATGAGACAGTGCTTCTTGTTGATTGTAATGGCTCTGCTTGGTTATCCAGCAGCCATTGGAAAGGAATTGAGAGAACCACTAATGAGAGTGAATTTCAGTTTTGGGAGCAGTTTCTTAATACTTGCAGGTGATAGGAGTTTTAAAGTGTCACAGTCGATGTTTATTTATCTCTTGGCAGTTGGGTTATGTGAATCACTTAATGTGTCTGTCCACTGTTCCTAGTCAGTGCCGAGCACAGATTGACAGTCTTGCCCACAACTGAGCTTCATTTCTTGATTCTGTGTTTTAACACTTTCTTTCTAGTTTCAGTGGAGAAGTGAGTATTTAATGAATACAGAGTCCTTTTCAGGAATGCAGAGTGTCAATATTAAAGTATTATATTCCATTGTGTTCAAAAATTTCTAATGAGTGGACACAGAGGTCATTTTCATGTTTTGTGAGTTCTAATGACCCACATAATTACCTAATTTCAAAACTCTCTTCCAAACATAGTTGAAGCACATACAGCCATCTATCTGCAGTTTTAGAGTCAAGGCCCAACATGTGTTGTAAATCCCAGCAGTGAACGATTTCTCTGATCTGAAATGCCAGTAACTTTTTCTTCGCTTAATTTCTGTATAGCCTCTTGTCTAGCAAGTTTTTCTGCCTGTGCTAAGGAGAAAAGAAGATTCAGATGTTCCAGTGAATAATCCCAAATGTTCTGTTTTGCTTTTCCATTTATAAAGTATGTCCCAAAAAATATTTTTCTTAGCATTTTTATCATTAAAGCAGGCATCAGACTCATAAATGAGTGCAGCAGAGAAGTGTGCCATGGTTTCGTATCGTTTCTAACCTGAAATAAGCCTCAGCTTAAAGCCACAGAATCCACCCTTGTAATTACAGAGAAAATCTGCCCTGCTGCCCATTTAGTGATCTCCTGACGATATGGTGTGCTCATAAAATCATTAACAGCTGGGCTGAGACCACCACAGGCCACTGAATGCAACATTTTCTTCTCTCATGTATTTAGTTAGTGCTTTTTTGAAGATTTATGTGATGCTTTCTCTGCTCTTTCAAGATAGTTTTCTGTAATTTGTCCAAAAAGAGAGAATCTATAAAAAAATACAAGAACCTCCAAAACCTGATTTTCATTGATGAAATAAAGATGACTATCAAAGCTTGGAATTTAAAGCCACTATTCCAATGGCTTCCACAAATCATCCTGAATAGAGACTCTGGGTTTAGGGTTATGCTTTTTCCCTACGTGTAAGTTGTCCCTGAACACTTACACATTCTTGCTTTCCCTCCCTGCCTCCTCTAAGGCCAGAATTTATTGCTTGACTTTATCACCTACCTCTGTAGCACACTTACAAATCAATGTTTCTCTTTGATTGTCTAATTAACATAAGTTAATTGTTCTTTTGTGCTATTTAGCTTAAGTATTGCTCCTTCTGTTTCCAATGGTGAAGGTCCTCTGAGCCTAAAAGCTTTTCTCTTCTCCCTTATTTTTAACTTTATTAGGTGGTGTAGTAAAGGATATTAAAAGATTACTTCAGATCAAATACTGCATCCAAATTATTGAGGCATGTCTGCAGATTTCATCAGAGTAAATAAAAGCTCTATTCTTTCAGTCTCAGACTGAAGTGCTTACAAAACCTGTTGTTACATCATGTGCACCAGAACCTAAGTCCTAAATAGACAAAACTGTTAGCCCTTTATCTTGTTGTAAAAAAGCAAAAAAGATCAGCATTTCTTTGTACTAACCTTGAATCTAGACTGCTCCAAGAACTATACTATCAACTTCTGATTTCCACTCTTATGTTTAAAATAAAACAAAATTAATTCCCTACTCTCTTCCCTGTGTAAAATTCAGGGTTGAGGGATGGGTTTTAGATGTGTGACATTCCTTTTTGTGCCTATATTGTCCTCTTATCTGTTCTCCCTGGACTAGGGCACATTACAGTTTTTATGCTGGCAAGCAGGCCTTTCAAGAGTAAGACTTTTCTCTCCCTGGCTCTAGATCTCATTTTTCGGATTCTACTTTCCTTAGTTCTCATATAAGGCTTGCTTTTCACTATTGGTTTTCCTGCTCTTATACTCGGGGTTTGCCAGAACACAGAAATAGTTGTAAGTACAAATGTTTGAAAGCAATAAGATAAAATGAAAAAGGTCTATAGCTAAGGCATTTGTTCCTTGGATTCACTTCTCAGCTGTACAAGTCATGAAATCTGTGCACTTTGGTTCTACATGTGAAAAAATGATCATAAATAAAGTGGTAAATCCTAATGGGTTAAATGTGCTCAAATAATATCATGTTGAACATCTGAAAATATATTTGGGTAAGATGGCTGAGCTGCTTAACCATTCCTTCACACTCTAAAGGGCACATTCTAGGTAATTGCTTCACTTCTGCTTGTTCAGTCTTCCTCCATTGCTTATTCTTGCTCTGGCATTTGTCTGGACCTCTGGCAACTACATCAATTCACCTGACAAAGAATGAGTAGATTTGTGATTAATTAATTTAATTAAGGAACCAAGTGTCAGCAGAGCTGTTGCATGAGAAGGTAGCTAGTTGAACTGTTGGAAAGATGATGTGTGGCTTTTCAGTTTTTAACTTCTTCCTTAAAAGGTTTTATACACCTACTGATAATTGGTAAATGAATGGAGGTAAGTGTTTTTGTGAGCTGCTTCTCCAGTGTGCTTGTACTATCACATCATTTTTCCCAACACTTTCAGGTTTTTATGCCATGTTGCTTTGATTTGGGTGTGCCTTTAGGCTTCTTAAGATAGTGGGAGTCAGATAATACTTTGCAGCTTCTCTTGCTCAGGGGACAATCATCTCTTGAACCAGATGTTGCCTTCTTACAGTTTTAAAAAGCAGTATTCACAGCTTCACCCATTATCAGGGGGAACCTTATCATTCTCTACAGCTACCTGAAAGGAGGTTGTAGTGAGGTGGCATTGGTTTCTTCTCCCAAGTAACAAGTGATATGACAAGAGGTAATGGCGTCAAGCTGCGCCAGAGAAGATTTAGACTGGATGTTAGGAAAAATTGCTTCACTGAAAGAGTGAAGGTTATCAGAACAAGCTGCCCAGGGGAGCAATGGAATCACTGACCCTGAAAGTGTTCAAAAACTGTGTAGATGAGGATCTCGGTGTCATGATTTAGTAGTGTCTTGGCAGTCCTGGGATAAAGGTTGGACTTGATCTCAAAGGTCTTTTCCAGCCTAGTTGATTCTATGATTCTAATATAAACTTTACCTCCTTGCTACTGATTTTCATTTTGTTGCGGGCTGTGTTGTGCTTATCTGTCTACCAGGGTTAACCCACAATACTGTGTGAAATCTTTTTGATCCACATCAAGTCTTAAATCTATCCTCCACTTATCAGGGCAGCACATCTTCGATCCTGAGAAGAAAACAGTCAGTGAGAACTGTGCAGCTGTACTGAGAAGGAGCCCTTATCATGGGCTTAGTAATGCTACATTCAGTTGACAATAAAGTACATTGAGGGTAAAGTAGAAGGAAAGTAGGTTTTCTATTAGAAGGATCTCCATTGAGGTTGAATGCAAAGCCATCTCCTAAATACACCTGACAGCTATGAGGCCCAGTGAGGCAGATCATCCATCTAGCAAAATCAAGAAGTTAAGGGAGAGCAATCCAGTCATTTCCTTTTTCTCCTCTTTCCTTTCTTCAGTCATGCAGATTGTGACTTCTTTGCTTTTCCAGGCTTCCTGGACTTTACAGGCTGTAAAGTCTGCTCTTGCCTCACAGAGGCTCATCAGTCCCCTATAGAAGTGCTCCAAAAGTGGAAGAAAAGGAGAATCAGGAACAGTGGACTTTCTTAGGTGACTTCACTGCATTCAGGAATAATTTAGGTTTGAAGGGACCCTTGGGTTGCGTCTGTATGAAGCAGGGTTAGTGTTAAAGCAGGTTATTCAGGACTGTGCAGCTGAGTTTTGAGTATCTGCAACTATCATGATTGTATGGCTTCTCTGAGCTAGACCTGCTTATATAGTCTTAATTGCCACTTGCTTTGGAGAGAAAATGCATCAGGATTTTCTTGAATTTGTTGGGATAGAATGGAAGCTTCATCATCCAGGTGAATTCTACCACTTCCAAATTCATCAGTTAGCTGGGCAGTTTTGAAACCTATTTTCTATAAGCTTATGTTTTGTTCTTATTTTTCTGTTCAGTAGGTGAAAAATGTTTTGGCTGGGTTTGTTTTGCACAATTTCTTTCTACAAGATCTGCCTTCTTAAGGATGGAGACTATCAGTTTAATATCGGTATTGATGGCATGTATGTGGCTTTCCATAGGAACTCCCTCAGCACCCTCTTAGTGTACAAAAGGACAACAAGCATAGTTTCAGCCTGCAGCATTTAAACGGGGAAAAATTAAAGAAAACTATTTTTATCCTCTTTCAGTGCCTTTTGAGAAATGTAAACAATTACAAAAAAAAAAAAAACCCAAAAAACCCTGCATAGCAATGTATTTGTTTTGTTTGGGTTGGAATATGATTAAATATTTTGCTGCTCCAGGCTTCAACAGAAATTGAGAAGTATTAGTTGGTTTGCATAAAGCTATTTGACTATTTAGATTTCATTAAATATGTAACACACTGGACATTGGGGCTTTTTTGGCAAATCTCTCAACAGCAAATAGTATTACATAGCTTAATAAAAGGCTGAAATTAGTCATGACAAGCTGCATTTTAAACAGTGCTTTAAATCAGTACAATTAGAAATTGCTTTGTAACTAACTGAATAAAAATTGAGTTTATGAGCAATTATTTTCTAATAACTAAGAAGGGATAGGAATAAATCCTTTCTAATATGAAAATTATCAACTCCTAAAATACCCTTTGTACACACAGATCTTGAGACTTCTGTGCATAGTGTGCTTAGATTGATAAATTACAGTTTTCTTTTTTTTTTGTGGAAACATTTTTTTCAGCAGTTCTGAGTCTGTATGAAGGGAATCTCTCATCGAAGTGATCAGCTCAGCTCACTCTGTGTTTTCATTTAGGAGTGGCTTTCATCAATTTAGTCTTAATTTCTTCAATATAGTTGAAACCCAAGCACTGGAAAGCTACTTAAAAAAAAATAATAATCATATCCACTTTCTGTCCTCCACTTTTATTCCATTTGGCTGATTTTGGATAATTTATAAGAAAGAAATTCTGAGAACTGGGAAATAATAGCTTGAGACAGTCAACCCCTTCTTGCTTTCTTGTTTGTCTGTTGGTTGGTTTTTAATTTGGTTTTTGTTTTATTTGTTTTGGGGTTTGGTTTGGTTTTGGGGTGGTTTGAGGGTTTTTTCTGGTTTTGCTACAGAGAGATAAGAGCCTCCTGCCAGTGCAGTCTGGTCGCATGTTTGCTTCTTTGGCAGCATCCTCAGCATGTGGCTGTCCTCATGAATGTTAACTTAAGCATTTACAAATGGTGCTTTCTTATTCTGAGAACATCCTGCCTACAGTTCAGTGGTATCTGTTCATACAGAGTGACATCCTACCGAACTAAAAATATTTAGGTACAATGCTTCAAGAGATTCAATTAAAGTTTGGGCAACAAATACTACCAGAAAACAAATCTGATTTCTGTATGCTTGTGGATGATGCAGACTGGGAAAAATTGGTCAGGAAGTGATTTAATGTGCTTGTCATGGCCAATTCACAGTGAGCCAGAACTAGCTTTTTGCACCATGCAATAGATGTTTCTGATAAACTCATACTAAATTACAGCACCATTTAAAGAATTAAAAGGCAAAAATGTAGCATAGTTTAAAATAGTTACATAGTTACAGTTCCATCATGGTTTTTGGAGGGATTTGATGATTTTGCTCTTACTTGGCTAGATCACAGGTGTTCTCAGAGAAAATAAAGAACAAAAATAAGTAAGATCCATCTATGGCAAATATTTTTTTTGTCTTCACAAGCATGATGTCTTTTTGTGTTTCATTAAAAAGCAAAGGAGAATGTCTACTAGTTAAATACTCAATAGAAAGTATAATGGTGGAGGAGGGAGGATAAAATTATCTAAAAAGTAATTTTTTTCTGAAAATTTTATTAGAAATATTAATTAAAAATAAATATTAATAAAAATCAGCAAAATAATTTATTTCTGAAAAATTTTTTTAATACTAATAAAAAAAAATAAAAGAGAGAGAAAACAAAATCTCAGGGAAAAGGAAATGAAAAGCATATTGTTAGGAAGTCTTACCAGCCAATTCCAACTTTCAGTATCTATTCGTATCCTTTATGATGATTATCCCCCACAGGAGACATGGACTTTCCTGGTATTCCTGCCTATGGCAGGGGGGATGGAACTAGATGATCTTAAGGTCCTCTCCAACCCTAACTATTCTATGATTCTATGATCTTTTGATGAATATTCACTAGTTGTTCTCATAAACAAACTTAAGTCCCAGAATTGATTCTCCCTAAACTAATCAAATGGATGCTGTTTGGATAGAACTGTTTAAAATCAACCATTCTATATTCACATTACAGAATAACAACAAGAGAAATGCATGTTTCTCTGGTATGGCCTATTTTGGCATGTTTTTCATTCCTGAGAGCATGAATTACTTACTACTTGTGTTTGCTGGATACAGTGTTTGTCCAGACAGAGGCACCTACATATGGGATGTAATTTCTTTACTAACAATTAGTTCCTGTTTTCCATTTAGGAAGAGCCCTTTGTCATGGTGTCTGAAAATGTTCTGGGAAAACCGAAGAAGTATCAAGGCTTCTCAATAGATGTGTTGGAAGCCTTGGCTACTTACCTTGGCTTTAAATATGAAATCTATGTTGCACCGGATCACAAGTATGGAAGTCCTCAGGATGATGGATCATGGAATGGACTGATAGGAGAACTTGTATTTAAGGTAAGGTTATTAATAACTTACTAAATACAGTCATGTGATAAAGCTAAATAATATGTGCTGTATTTTTGCACCAGACAGTAACTTTTTTTAGTGAGTCATTGATAACACTTTGTTCACTGTGTATTCCCAGCATCTAATAATGTGCCCAGGTGCATTGGGAGGTAAAGAGAAAGCTAGAAATAGTGCTTGCTGGTAACTATTTAAGAAGCAGGGCAGTCTCTTTTTTTCCAACTAAAGTACAGCAGTGTGAAAATTGAATACAGTCAAATAATGGGATGCAGAGCATCCTAATTAATTTGGCAAGACCTGACACAAATGAGTTGAAGAGGCTGTTCGAAAGAGGAAAAATTGGCGTTGCAGTAATTAGTGATACATTACATAAATAATGTATAGCACTTAGAAAAATGTTGGTGTGATGAATAGATGAAGTATGTAATCAACAGTAAATGTTTTATTGATATATAATAACACTTACATTATGTAGATGTGTGACTCAAAAGTAGTATATTCTCTATTCTGTAATTAATAAACCATTTAGTCTACTTAATTTTACATTAAATGTTCAATATTGTATCATAAATAAATTAGCCCAAGTAAATTTGCCAATTTTTTCCCACTCCTCATATCTTATCTGCTTGCAGTTTCTCACATTGAGAGGGAAAAAGCTATGTAGACTATTCTGCTGATGTCTTATTTGTGCCATGGACATATATATTTTCTTTGCTCTTAGTTAACCTGTAGAGGCAGCTTTTGCAGCTACAGAGAGCTATATTTGTTGGTGTTCATTAAATAACTGCAGGAGATATTAACTTAAATAACTTACTGGTTGTTTGTGGAAGTGCTTTTCCAAATCTGCAGGTGGAATTTAAGAACAGTGTGATCAGATACAGGACCTAATCCTTCAATGCTTCAGATAAAAGCAAAATACTGGAAAATAAGTCTTGTAGTAAAGGGGGGGAAAAGGAAAAAATCCCTGTGGGAAAAAAATAAACAGCAATATGTTTAACCTATTTTGTCTTCCTGAACAGTAGGGAGCCTGTTGAAATGGAAAAGAACCACACATGCCATATCTGTAGCACAATTCATAATCTACACTGTTATTGTAACAATAAACTTTGTTTTCCATTTCCCTATGGCTTTACAAAGCTGTGATTATAGCTGATAAGCTGGAGCCACTTAGAAAAGTATATTTTCCTTCCTCTTCTAAACTTTACCAGCAGAAAATCCTTCATCTAACTATGAGGCATGACACCACAATTGCCTGTTGATTTATTTTTACCATTTTTTCTGCTCCTTATATCTGATGTTATACTATACCCCACTCTCAGTACTAAAGTACTCAGCAAAGGACTTGGCAGGCCACTGCATTACACAGGCTGGAGGGTCTTAGATGGCTCTAGAGATGGAAGTGGGCCTGGAACATTTTTTATTTATTTGATATTAATGATTCATAAGACAGAACTTGTAACAACAGAAATCAAATAGTTCACTGAAAAATATATATAGCATTCTTGTCCACTTAGTAGGCAGGGACTCAGGTAACTCTAACAACACACTTAAGTTGGTAGCCACTTAGAAATGTAAGTAGATGTCATAAGTGGAACAGATTTGCCAGTCTGCTAAAGTTTGCTGTAAATGAGTCTTAATTTATATGAAATCTTTCTGTACAGTTAGATAGTATGAAGAGTTAATGGAATTGCTTTTGGAATTCAGAAAATGCGTTTCTCCAATACTATGTCAGTGTACAATTTTTTATCTTCCTTAACCCCTATATAATTAGCAGTAAAGTTTCACTATGTCCTTCTCTCCTGTTCTCTGTGCCTCCTAAGGCAAGAGGGAATCTCTGGGTGAGCAGCCAGTGTATATCTACCCCTTACCAAGTGCAAGCTGTTGTTGAAAAGCTGCCTTCTGATTTACTGTAAACTGCATTTTGCTCCCAAAACTCAAATCTGCTTGGCAACTTTGCAAGGGGGAGCAAAAGAGTGGAGAATAGTTTTAAATTAAAGGTGTAACCTGTTTAAAACAGAAGGTTTCATTGTTTTCCCAACTAAGTATTGCATTATAGTCTGTCCAACACATGGAGGAAGTCCAGAAACAGAGGGAGTGCTCTTTGAGTGTTAATGCATGAACCAGAAGTAAGTTGGGAACTGTGCATTTCTGCAAAAGACAAGGCCTACTTAAGCGTAATGAAAACTGGCCACCTTTTCTTTCTAAGTGCATAGAAACATACAATTGCTGAGGTTGGAAAAGGCCTTTAAGATCATCAAGTCCAGCCTTTAACCCACCACTGCCAAGTCCACCACTAAACCATGTCCCTAAGTGCCACATGTATATGTTTTAAATACCTCCAGGGATGGTGATTAAACCACTTCCTTGGGCAGCCTGTTCGAATGCTTGACAGCCCTATCAGTCAACAAATTTTTTGGAGTATCCAAACTAAACCTCCTCTGGCACAGCTTAAGGTCATTTCCTTTGTCCTATCACTTGTTACTTGGCAGAAGAAACTGGCACCCCCTTCACTACAACCTTCTTTCAGGTAGTTGTAGAGAGTATCTCACTAAGAAGGATGTCTGTGGCCACTACAGAGAGTGTGCCATATGAAATGGAAGTTGTAACAAGCACATAATTTCTGTGTTCAAGATCAATACATGCTGATTATATTTACCTGATTCAGTATTCAGCAGGCTCTAATGCAGGTCCTGGTATCAGTGAGAGCAGTTGCGGGCTGCTCTTGCCTGCAACAACCCTGCTTGTGGTGCCAAGGACATGCCCTAGGTCCACAGCTGGCCTCGTGAGCATAACTTTTCAAGTTCACTCTGTTCCAGCTTTGAAGACAAGGTCCCCATTGGCTGCTAAAATAGGAGCTGGAATCAGCAGATCAAAGCAACTAGTCTTTGAATTTGGAAACAGATTCAAGCCTCCCCTCCTTTGATTGTCAAGATCTGTATTAGGTACACCCCTGATCCATAGCTTGACACCTTCTGCTCTCAAAATAAACTGAATGTAGCCATGCAGGGGAAATCTTTGTTTGCTGAGTGCCTGAGCCAGGGGTTCTATAGAAGATAAATTCTCTTTGTGTGAAGAACATGGTGCTTTTGCCCCTCTACTGTCAAATGGGCAGGGTTTTCAATGCATCCCACAGAGCTTCAGCTCACAAACAGGATCAGTTCAGAGAGCAGCAGCTTTCTGTGGACATACTAAAACCATCTCAGGGAAGCAACAATCTATTGCAAATATTTCTCTTGCTGTTAATTATCTGTGTCTTTTCAGAGTGCTTCCCTTAGTTGCCCTCGAGTGCATATCAGCAGATGGATGAGCCTGTGTGACAGGCAGGAGAAGTGGCTAATGTCACTTCTGGGAGAGGACAGTAGGTTTTCTTTCCAGAACAGCTCTAAATGTCCTGGGGATATTCACATCCATCAACCATTATTTCCCACATTTCACCAGGTTACCTTGATTGCTAGGATTTTTTGTTTTTCCCAATGAGGAGCCATCAGGAAGCAACCAGCATAGGGAAAAATGCCTGATTCCACTTAGGCCTATCAGAAAAGGAAAACTAAATACATACCTAAGTGTTTTTAAGAGAAACAGCAAGTCAACTAGAAGCCTCTTATGAGACACTTTTTAACACCTGTTCCTAAGGGGAGTAGCAAAGGAAGGAAAAAGTGAGAGTTAAAAATAGTATCTGGGTAAAAGGACAGTTATTTGCATGTATGTGTGTCAACTTGAGCAAAAATTTCTCTCTGATTAATTTTTGCATGTCCATATTAATAACTGAGTAATGGGGGTTATTGCCTCTATCATTCTTTGAAATTTGATTTAATATTTAAAATGGATAAAAAGATAGGCTCATAGGAGAAATTTAATGTAGATTCATTTATTTTTCCTGTTCTTGATCACAAACCACAAGAATCATTATAGGATTGCTTTCTATGTGTACAAGATGTGCATGCTAAGCAGTAGGCATAGGGTCATTTCAGGGATTTTGGGCTTTGCTGATGAGCTGGTTCTGTGACACCACTAACAATGCTGTCAGACCCATTTGTCAGACATTTATTTTGGATTTTCCAATTCTGGTAATGTTGCTCTACAATGACCTCATGGGAACTGCTGTTAAGGAACATAAATTCTTAAGTCAGTCACATAAAGAAAAATAATGCCCTCTGCTGTTTTTATTCAGTCAGTCATTTTCAAAAGTCACAGTTTCATTCATCAGAAATGTGTTAAACAGACATCTAAGATGATGATAGTTGGTTTTGGTACTGCAAAAACCTAACGAGTGGAGAATTTTACATGTTTATCATTCAGATTGGCAGCTTTATATCTAAATATTGACATAATTGCATGTGTTTGCCTTTCTATCTTAGAAGCACTAAGTGAACCTTGACTACTTCAAATGGATGTCTTCTCTGATCCAATTTGACATGTTAATGACAAGCGTTTAATTTTTTCATCTTACAATTTTAATACAAGTTGACAGAATCTATATATGATGAAGAATGCTCACCATCAGTAGATCAACTGTTAAGTTAGGCTTAAACTTGGTTTTGCGCTAAGCATAGTTTTTTGGTATACTGGTGTTTGATTCAATTTAGTAATTTAAGATTATGAGTTGTCATATTTCAGTGTAATTTTTTTTTTTCTTTTTTTAAAAGTTAAACACAGGAGGGCTGAGAAGTCAGGACTTTACTCTCTCCTTTCAGTTTTGTACAATACTACCACTCTTTAATTGCAACATATATCGTGATTGCTGCTGCAGTATGACAAAGGAAATGCAACATTTCCATTAGGACAATGTTGATCCTCTGTCATAGCTGGCTAATAACCAGAGTAGAAACATAATGCTGGGGAATTTGGAGAGACTGTTCCCCAGAGTAAAACAAAAGCAGTATTTCCACAAATGCCACACGCTGTGTTTTTTCATGCAATGTCCTTCAATGTATTTCATGGATAGATTTCATGGAATCTAGTGTGGTAGGGAGTATTTTGGTAACATGCTGGTAATTAACGTAATTATTGTAAATTAAGTTAATTATAAATTATTAGTAATTATGAATTATTATAAATTAACTTAATTATAAAATTAAGTTCAACTTCAGGGACAAAGTCTAGGACTTTTTGTTTTGGTATGTCTTCCTTTAACCCTGAATTCCTGTTTCATTTTTATATATATATTCAGGAAAAAAAAAAAAA
>NDXB01011459.1:0-22575 GCA_002631895.1 Agapornis roseicollis | reverse complement strand
AAAAAAAAAAAAAAAAAAAAAAAAAAAAAAGCCCTAAACAGCACAAAGGGAGTCCAAGGTAGCTGCAGAACACATTGGCAAAGGAATTGCTTAGCAGGAGGATATAAAGGAATTAATAGCAAAGGAACTGTGTAGAACATCTGCTTTTCCACACTTCAGGCTGCAGCCAAAATTGATGTTTTTTGGAATTTCAAGTTCCTTCAGTGCAGTGGCCCTTTGTTATAATCATCATGTCACCAAAATGTTGTACGTCATGTGGTTCTGTCAGGCAACTAATTTCCTGTGATTGGAAATTCTATACATAAGGTCTGCCTTTTGCCACAATGACAGTGATGGCTTCAGTAAGCCAGGCTGAGAAGAATGACCAGAAACAAATTTCCTCCAGCTGTTATCTGTATTTGAAGTGTTTTGATTCCTTGGAAAATAACAACATGGAAAGGTAATGTATCCAAGTCCACTAAGTGAGGTTTGCTTACAGACAGACATGTGGTACAGCTGTTCTGTTCAAGCCTTAGTCACATTTCTGCTTTCATACATACGATACTTAAGACATTGGCATCTGCTTCTGTATAACTTGCTTAAAGCACAGAGTAATGAAGATCCTTTCTATAGCTCCTACTTATGCATGTTGTTCTCTCTCCTTCTTTTCTCAGAGAGCTGACATAGGGATCTCTGCTCTAACCATCACTCCTGACAGGGAAAATGTAGTGGACTTCACAACACGTTACATGGACTACTCGGTGGGTGTCCTGCTTCGAAAGGCAGAGAAGACAGTGGACATGTTTGCCTGCTTGGCACCATTTGACCTCTCCCTGTGGGCATGCATAGCTGGCACTGTGCTCTTAGTAGGGCTACTGGTCTACCTCTTGAACTGGCTCAACCCCCCACGCCTTCAGATGGGATCGATGACCTCCACAACCCTCTATAACTCCATGTGGTTTGTGTATGGATCCTTTGTGCAACAAGGTAAGAGACTCTGTCTCTGAGAGAAAACATTGCTATAGAGACCTTCCTCTTCCTTCCTTCCTCTCACAGCCCAGAGTGGCACTGGAAAACCTTCTGCTATAAGGCTTCTAAGACATTTGTCTGCCTAGTGTGGGAACTGTGAGATGTCATTACAAGCTAGCTTGTTTTGATTTGTAGTTGTCTGTTACTACAATTAGAGAAAGATGATTTTCCTCTAAGAAGCATTTTGCATATACTGGAGAATTATTGTGAGTGCTGTGTTCTTGTGCAGTCAGACAGAAAATGGGTATTTAGCTTTTGAACTAAGTTTAGAGTAGTCACCAGTGCAATATGGTCTTATTGTAGCTGACAATCTTTCCTCTTTCTTCTGCTATATCTGTTTTCCCATATAATGTTCAGACTCAACCTTCTCTAGCCTTCCTGGATACTTTGTCAACACCCTCTAGCAGCTGGTATAGCCCGGGCTGTTCTCCAATTCTGTTTATATTCCCAAATTCTTCACAATCTACCTGTTCTGGCAGAGCTGTAACCATGAATCCTAAAGACATCAGGGACTACAGATCTTGGTGTGGTACATACTACTTAGAATTCTGGTCTACAAATCAGGGATGTAATGCAAAGTGGAATAAAAAAAAACACAGCTTCATATGAGAACAAAGAAGATTTAGATAATAACACTTGACAACAAAACAGAACGAATACCTTCTGGCATATCCCCTTGCAATTGTTTGTCAGTCTCTACTGGCACTGCAGGTACACCTATTTGTAATTGCATGGAACATCTGCTCTGCAAAGAGCCATGGCTGCTGCAGCCTTAACATTCCCACTTAGTTTTTTGGATTTTAGCATGAATTTGGATGGAACACTGTACGTAAAAGCACCATTTTAGATAGCACTGGCAACATATAATGCAGAAATTACATTATTCTTTGTTAGAAACAATCAGATGACATCCATAAAAGCCAAAGGTATGCATGAAAATCAAGTATGAAACTCCTGGAACAGAAAAAAAAGCTAAATTAACACCACCATCCAAAACAAAAGAAGAAAACCTGAAGTTTAGAATTTCCACAAGAAATATGATTTAAACACATTATCTAGAGACCTTACTTTTAAAATTATCATTTGGCTTTTAGCAATGATGGTGAGCTGAGGAAAGCTGCAGAGATTGTTTTGTGTTTGTTGTGGAATTGGTTTTTTTATAAGAAAACCAAATACTTCGCAGCCAGCTGAGAGCTACACAAGTTTTTTGAATGTATGTGGGTGAGTTTATAAAGTTTTCTTTCTGTCCAAAATATCCCCAGTGTAATTGTTTACAGAATCCAACTGTGAAAGAGCAGTTGGTCTGTTACAGAACCAGACTCATTACATCTGTTTGCCTCTTAGGTTAAAACTTGTGAATTAGTTTCTTTACTGCATGATTGCAACTAATTTTACATAGGTTTATTTCTTGGTATTAGCCTTAGCACCCCTGCTGTACTCCCAACATCATTAGTCCCTAAAAGCCTTATAGGAGACTGCCCAGCAAAGGTTTAAAAGAGGCAAAGCTAGTTTAATCACACACTTCACTCTCATGAGTTACTGTCTGTATTGTTTGCCTTACATCTATCCAAGTAAACCTGCATTGCCTGGTGTACCAAAGTTTCCTAAGTCATAGATCCAGCGTTGTAGCTGCCAAGGGAGCCCTTCAGTAGTTCTCAATTTGCTTACAAAGAAAAGATTTCTTTGACCAGTAAGTAAAAATGAATGCTTGAGGAGGACTTAGAGAGAAGCCTTGAATTAAGCATGAAGGTAGGGAAGAAAATAGATTAAAGAAAGTGGGGCCAGATGACAAGAAAAAGGCAGAATTTACTAGAAAAAAAGAACAGTAATTTGTTCAAGATCTGTATCCACTCCACATGGTAAGAGGGTCAGGAGGTGCAACACATTATTAGTAAAACCTGATGGTGGGACCTGGCAGCTGCGAGCACCAAAACAGTTGTTGGACTTCAGACATTAAGAGAACTTGGAAGGTGAGAGGCATTTATTCACAGAAAGAAAGATCTTATCACCCTAGCAAATGGGTTTTCAGCACAACTGTTTAGAGTCCACTGGAATAATATATTTACTTGGTTCCTACTGAGAGAGGGAAAGCTGTAGATACATCTCTCCTTCAAACAACAATCAGAACAGCCTTTAATTTGCTAGAAGGAAAAATGACACGAATTACATAGGGTTGGTACCAAAATACATGAAAGTCACAGATGAATTTAAACATAAAGACTCAGAAGACCTCAGAAATCCAGAGCAAGAAGAGAGATCCATTTGTAATGTCAGCCTGTATTTCACATTCAATTTGAACATAATAAAAATGTTATTAGCTGAAGCATTATTGTTTACTAACCCTTGTGAAGACCGACAAATGAAAGTAATTTCCATTGACAGGCTAACTGGCTATTGTGGTAATTTTGCTTCTGCTTTCACTCATCATCTCTTCATTCAGCAGAAAGACTGCAGGTTTTATTTGTTTTGGAATAGTAAATCTGTTGCTATTAATTATGATTGTCATATCTTAAGTGCGGCACCATGGGACATTTCATATACTGTCACGTTCACTTAAGTCTTTCAGCTTCTGATTTAAAACATGACAAGGTACTCATTTCTGTGATCAAAATATACAACCAGTGATGCTTTTGTATCCTGTGCTGACAGAAACAAAGCAGCATGAACCAAGGATTGCTAGTGCTTTGATAACACTGGATTCTTTCTTTGGGGCTGGCAAGCACATTCTGGCATTGTCTTCTCTTTCTGTTCCTTAGCTAGAGGAAAGATTTGCAAGCACACAGGCTGGCTCTGAAGACAAAAGATGCCTTTGGTGCAAAAATGCAGATCTCTCTTTAAGGAAACTTACAACCCCTTTTGATTAAAACAGAAAGGACTCCTTTTTCTTGTTTCTTCTGAAAGAGTTAAAAATTCTGCAGATTTGAGCAGGTCGCTCCAGTCCACTGTGTCACTTCATATTTTCTTTCAGCCTTGACTCTGATGTTCTGATCAAATTCTATTAACAAGTTCTAACCTTTGTGATTTTTGAAACCAGAGAAAAATACTGTGTCATTAGCTGTAGACTGGAGTCAGCACAAACCAGTCCAATAGTTTTTTATGGCAGATCTACGATTACTGTCATACTCATTTGTAAAATTGAAGTATTTTTAATGGTTTCCTTGAAGGTAAGCTGAAGCTTAATTTCACTGCTGCTTATATCATTTAAACTTAGGTCTTGAACTTGGCCTTCAAATTTTTTTTCCCATGTTGGAGTGACCAGTCTAGGTACCATTTTGAGATTCTCATAACACTAAGGTATATTTTCTCTCAATTGCCCTTTTAGTTTTATGTTCATTCATTTCAGAGATGAGTGTGTATGTATTTATATATATTATTTTTGTTTCTGTAAGTTACGTGTTATTTTTTATCAGAAGAGACAATTCTGAAGATAGAGGTATAATATAACTGGAGAGGCTCAGTTTATATAGTGTATAAACTGATAAGTGGTGTGGGTTTCTTTTGCTCAAGCCCTTCATTTAAATAAAAAATAATTCAAATGCTTCATCTTACTACCCAATATACCTGCATAATTTGCAATATACTATGACCACTAAGAAGGTCATACCTTCTCCATAGAAGATCCACTAAGAAGGGAGAGACTTTTTGGTGATCTTGGCTATGCAGCACTGGGGATTATCTTGAAAACAAATGTTTCTGATTTGGAACTGTTCATTCAGACATGAGTGGTTTAGGTATCATCTGTTACCTATGAATTGGTTGGTTAATTCTAAAGTTGAAGCAAATTTGTAGACTTAGGCTGGAGGATTTAAATTATGTTGAAGATTAGTGTCATGGCTTCTGAATTTCTTCTTTTCCGCTTGCTCATCTTAGAAAACTAAGTGGCAAAAGCTTTGTATTTTGCCTCTTTTCAAAATTATCTTTTGCCAGTTGGACAGAAAGTGTTCAGGCTTCCTTTTCAGTTGGTTTCCTTTCTCTCCCCCTCCATATTTCCCCTTGGCTTCTCAGTTTACTCCTCACAGGTTTTGCTCTCTGCCTGCTCACACTGCAGCTGATGGTCACCATTGCTGTTACATTCTTCTTGGGACCCTACTGGTGCTATTGCTTCTGTTTTTCACTGTTGACTTGGCTCTTCCTCAGGCCTCTATTATTATATATACAACAAAGCTCAGCCAAAAGAAGTGCAAAGTTCTACTCCTGGGGAGTAACAATCCTGTACACCACTGCATGCTGGGGCCCACCCAGCTGACTGACCACTGGTGTTCAGTGGGCCAGTATATCCCTAGGATATATTTCTATCCTTGGGGATATTCAAAAGCCATCTGATCATGGTCCTGGGCAACTGGCGCTAAGAGGCCATGCTTGGGTTGGGGGACAACATGACTTTCAGAGGTCATCTACCTCAATCAGTTGTCTCAGTGATGTATTATATAGTCTTTGGACAACTTTTGTGCTATTCTATTTAGTTGTGATTTTATTTCTCTTCAGCACTGGTAGTGTTGCGATTCCCTCAAATTTTGCTCTCATTAGAATATGCCAATTTTGGAAATCTGCCATATGAATAGGGACCAAAGAACTGTCTCAAAGTGAAAACTTGGTTTACTAAAAACTTCATCAAGATTAACTGAATCAACACACTGCAATGGCACAATGTCTATTTATACTTGATGAGAACCTAGTTTAATCTCCTGAAGGTTTTCTATTAGCTTCCTACTACTTTATGGGCTCTTGTTATAAAATACTCTACAGAGCACACTGCTCTCACCACTATTGGAGAAAACTAATGATTTAAGAAACATAAGTTCAGGATTTAGAGTTATTCCAAACCCTTTTGGTATAATAGATCGTTTATGGAGACAGGTGAAATGCTGCATACTTTTTATCAAGAACTTGCAGAAGAATGTTCTGGAGCATTTTATTTTGAAAGCAGCCTCTCAAATTTTACTTCAGAATGTAGAGATAAGCTGACTTACTTTAATAGGATTCAACCAAACATAGACAAAATAGTTATGTAGAAAATTACAATGTTTTCTATCCCATATGAAAGACACAATAGAAAGACTGTCTGTTATCCCTCTCCCTGTTCATTTTAATTTGTATTTTGATGTGAAAGGAGGTATTTCTCACTGGTCTGGCAGGATTAGGCAGGTAAAGATTCAAGGCTTTGTTTCACTTAGATACCTGTAAGAAAGGGAACACCAAGCAGATGATATTTTTTGGTTTCTTTGCTATAACAGGAATTATTTTTAAAATGACTGAATCATTCAAAATTTAATCACTTGTCAGTGACTGCAAGAAAACAGACATTCATTAAAGTTTTATAAATAAGGTTTGACCATAGGATAATAGGTTTTTGAAGTATTACCTGCAGGAGTATTATTTTCTTCAGAGATCTAGCAAAGTTATGAAATTAATGATACGAAAGCATCACTGGTGGGCCTTTTTTTTATCCCCCTATGTTTTGGTTAGTTTAAAATGTTGGTCACAACTGGAGTTTTTGATTGGTCTTCAGTGGTGTCTGTAATGGCCATTATGTTCATAATGCCCAGTAAATGAACAAATCTTACGGTTTGCCTTGTTTAAATTACATTTCGTAAGAGTAATAAAATAAGCTCCAAGCCTTGGTGCTTCCAAGTTATTATAATACTTCTCGGATGGTTAAAGCCGCTCAGAATTCTCAGTCTGTTCTTTGCATTGCCACCCAAGGTATGATATAATCCTCCTGAAATCCTCTGCTTGGAGTGTGCTGTTGCTTCATAAATTACTCTATCTTGCTTATCTCACTCTTGGCATATCCCTATCAGCAGGAAACCATTATGCTGTAGCTACATATTTTCTTAGTGAGATTTTCTCATAATTAACTGTACACCAATCTCTGTGTATTTAATACTGAGAGGAAAATTTTAAAAGCATCTTTTTTTAAAAAAAAAAAAAAGTGTTAGAAATCAATTATATCTTCACATGGTGAAACCTGTTTTTTTTTTATTTTTTTTTTTTTTTTTTTTAAAAAAAAAAAAAAAAAAAATAAAAAAAAAACAGGTTTCACCATGTGAAGATATAATTGTTTTTTAACACTTTTTTTTTTTTTTAAAAAAAAAAAAAAGTGTTAGAAATCAATTATATCTTCAAATGGTGAAACCTTATTTTTTTTTATTTTTTTTTTTTTTTAATTTTAGAAAATCAGAAAAGATTCAGTATAAAGGCTTTAGGACTAAGACCTAATTCCTCATTTGGACTCTGCCCCTGATCTGCTGGCTGGTCATAGAAAATTCATTAAATATCCTGTATCTCAGTTCTCAGCTGTAAAATGGAGTTATTGCCTATCTTCCCTCATAAAACCATGTTTCATATCTTCTGATACAAAGCAAAACTTAAATGCCATTCTTATTAGTTAACAATTTTAATTGCTCTTCAAGCTAATGCCATGTCTTGAGATATTCCTGTAACAAGGTGAACAGAATTGCTGAGCCTAAAATGCACAACATTATACTGGGAAATGAAAAGTCAAATACCACACGAGTTAGGAAACAAACCATTCTCCATGTTTTTTCTAGCATATAATCACCAGATGTATTTGTGACATTCGAGTTCCACCTTTAAACATAAAACCCCCAAACTCAGGTCAAAGGAGGTGATCCTGCCCGTCTACTCTGCTCTCATGAGACCCTACTTAGACTACCGTGTACAGTTCTGGTGTCCTCAACGTAAGAAGGAAATGGAACTATTGGAGCAAATCCAGAGGAAGGCCATGAGGATCGAAAGGGGGCTGGAGCAACTCCTGTGTGAAGACAGGCTGAGAAAGTTGAGGTTGTTCAGCCTGGAGAAGAGAAGACTGCATGGAGACCTCTTAGCAGCCTTCCAGTGTCTGAAGGGGGCCGACAAGGATTCCAGAGAGGGACTCTTCATCAGGGACTGTAGCAATAGGACAAGGAGGAATGGGTTTTAGGATGAACAGTGGAAGTTCAGGTTAGATATATGGAAGAAGTTTTTTACTGTGAGGGTGGTGAGGCTCTGGTACATTTGCCCAAAGAAGTAATAAATGCCCAATCCCTGGCAGTGTTCAAGGCCAAGTTTGACAGAGGCTTGGGCATCCCTGACCATGGCATGGGGGCTTGGAACTAGATGTTCTTGAGCTCCTTTCCAACCGTAACTATTCTATGATTCTATGTTGCTATGAAATTCACATTTTATTATATTAAACCTAGGCTTATGTATTAGTCTGTACACATACCTTCATTAAGACATAGAATCATAGAATAGTTAGGGTTGGAAGGGACCTTAAGATCATCTAGTTCCAACC
This sequence comes from Agapornis roseicollis, assembly GCA_002631895.1. NCBI lineage: Eukaryota > Metazoa > Chordata > Aves > Psittaciformes > Psittacidae > Agapornis > Agapornis roseicollis. Next base: position 14,270 of record NDXB01011459.1, on the reverse strand, counting down.
CCCCTGCCATAAGCAGGGACACCCCAAACTAAACCATGCCACCCAAGGCTTCATCCAACCTGGCCTTGAACACCGCCAGGGATGGAGCACTCACAACCTCCCTGGGCAACCCATTCCAGTGCCTCACCACCCTAACAGGAAAGAATTTCTTCCTTATATCCAATCTAAACCTCCCCTGTTTAAGTTTGAACCTGTTATTCCTTGTCCTGTCACTACAGTTCCTAATAAGAAGCCCCTCCGCAGCATCCCTATAGGCCCCCTTCAGATACTGAAAGGCTGCTCTGAGGTCTCCATGCAGCCTTCTCTTCTCCAGGCTGGACAGCCCCAACTTTCTCAGCCTGTCTTCATATGGGAGATGCTCCAGTCCCCTGATCATCCTTGTGGCCCTCCTCTGGACTTGTTCCAACAGCTCCATGCCCTTTTATGTTGAGGATACCGGAACTGCACACAATACTTCAGGTGAGGTCTCACGAGAGCAGAGTAGAAGGACAGGATCACCTCCTTTGACCTGCTGGTCACACTTCTTTTGATGCAGCTCATCTCCCTGAAAAAGTTACTGCAGCCCTGGGGGTACCCGTGCTCCTTTACTCATGTCTCAATGGTTTGGCCAGCATAAAAAAATAACTAAATTTTGACAGTTGTGTCCTATGTCTCAAATGTGTTTGGTAATAAGTGATCACTGACAATGTATACTGAGAATTATTGTCATGTATATAGTTCGCGTTTGCAAACATTGGATACAGCTTTATGCACATACCACTTCTGGAGGTTTATTTGATTGTCTCTTTTTGAAAATATAATTCTAAGAAATAAGCATGTTCCTAGTAAAATGTTCAGTAGTGTGGGCATTTGTTTGCAACAATGTGATATCACTAGCATTAAACCGCCAGGGGATATGCTTGGATTTTCCCCTAAATTGAAGTTAAGAATCAGGCAGTTCTCAGAGGCATCTAAAATAATGATTTCAGTATCTTGTGTGCACCTGCTTGCTTGAGTAATAGCACTGGGTACATGAGGCAGTATATTTAGATATGTTCTGTCTGACACTCCTTCTGTGAGGAGGTGGAAAATGAATGGTGGTGTGAAAGCCCAAGAAACATCTTCATTCACCTTGGACTAGCTCCAAGACTGATTAGTTGACTGTGAGAAGGTAATGTCTGTCTGGTATATAGCATAAATGATGTTCAAGACCAAATGAGGCAAACGGGAAAACTAGAATTTGATGTCTGTAGCATCTATCCATCCTTCTGTGTTCTTTCAAAAGTATTCTGAGGCGAATATTTTACTTGGAACAGTTTCTTTAATTGTTATGATTTTTAACATGATTTTATACTACATTTGGGTAAAGAATGAATAAATTGGATTCATTAGGGACTGTAGAGACAGGACAAGGAATAACAGGTTCAAACTTAAACAGGGGAGGTTTAGATTGGATATAAGGAAGAAATTCTTTCCTGTTAGGCTGGTGAGGCACTGGAATGGGTTGCCCAGGGAGGTTGTGAGTGCTCCATCCCTGGCAGTGTTCAAGGCCAGGTTGGATGAAGCCTTGGGTGGCATGGTTTAGTTTGGGGTGTCCCTGCTTATGGCAGGGGGGTTGGAAGTAGATGGTCTTGAGGTCCAACCCTAACTATTCTATGATTCTATGGGTTAAGTAATGAGTTTTGGTTTTAGGATTTGCCTGTGTGTAATGTCAATTTAATTGAGGAAATGAGGAAGAACAATTTAGCCAGGAACTGAATGTTTCTTGCATGAAACAGGACTGTAACCCACATTTTAATCTGCAAAGATGTTTAGAAGTAAGCTTTGCTTGTCCTGCTATTTGATTTTTCTGCAGAGAATCTTATACTTAAATTGGCAAATTTGGCTGTTTGGGATAGGGAGGAAGTGAGAAATGAGTTTTGGCCTTATTAAAAATACTCCCCCTCTGTTTGGATGACAGCAATTTCACCTACAAAAAGATCATCCTTTTTCAGCAGAGGGTATCCAAGGCACAGATGAACATGGGTTTAGAGGGGAACCCATGGTAGTTTCCATTGCTTTTTTGGTCTGTGGGAATCCCCTCCTCTGCAACAGCTGTGCCATAGCTGTACCCATCCATGAGGCTGCTCTTCATAACACCAACTGGTGGGTAGGTGCCAGGAAAATTGCTTGCAAACTGTAAAGGCATGAGTATCAAAGAGGTTTTGAAGCTGCTCAGGTCTCCCTTCTCCAGCTGTTGAGTTTTTTATCTCAGACCTCTTGTAATATTAAAATGTGTATAAAAGAAGCAGGCCATACAATTAAAGGAAGCAAATAATGATACCAAGTAACAGGTTTTTTGATTTCCCTGATTGTTGCGATGAACGTCCGCTCTCAGCAAATATGGGAAAATGAGAGCTCTTTTTTTTTTTTTTTTTTTTTTTCAGTCATCTTCCCAGCATACAAATTATGGGAACCTTCTGCTGCTTCATTTTTTTCAATAGAGGAAGGAGAAATCATAGAGTAGGACTTTACCTTTTCAGTGCTTTTGAAGTTAGTGAGATGTTAGTTGGTTAAAAATCTGTGATACTTCACCTACCAGACAAAAACTGATGTGAAGCAACATGTGTAGTTTTAACTGAAGACTCTGCTTCCCTCACACTAGGATAAAGATAACAATGAAGGGGAACGAGAAAGTCTTCTGCAAACAGGCTGCCAAGAAATGGTGATAATAAATCTGTTGAGTGGGAGTGTTCATTGTTCATGCTCAAATATACTTGCTAATAGAACATTTTTAGGTACAAGCATGTATTCTGTTCTTACAATAGCCTCTTTCATTTCTACATCTATCCCCCAGGAGGAAAATCCTCACTATCCAATAAAGTTATCTTTTAAGTTGCTTTTCATTTCTAACAAATCTGAGGCAAGATCTTAAGCTGGGTGATAGCTGATTTGCAGTAAAAACCAGGTTATTCAACTTTCAGACGAAAGCATTTGTGTTAGTGATTTTCATCAATAAATGACATTATAGCATTAGTCTCAGTGGAACTTAAAAGGATGAGGGGACTTTTCTTTGTTTTCTGTGAACTGTCGCAGTACTACTTTAGGTCGTCTGAGTTTTAGAGATCACTTTGATAACAACATCACAGGATGTACCTGAAGTGGAATTTTAGTCTAAATCCTAAAATGTGTTATTTAGGAACATAATGAGAGCTCTTGCATTAGCGGTGATTGAATTATGCAAGGTTAGGAATTCATTGCAGAGGAGCACTCTGAAAATTAAAGGATAACTGGAATTAGTGACATGAAAACTTAGCTAATGTATCCAAGATGTCTGTGATTCACTTGCCTCTAAAGTAGTCATGTACCACTCTGTGATGATGTATGCTTGCAGATCTTGCAAGAACAGATTTCTAAAGCATTTCATAATACTCTGAAAATCCAAGCAAAAAAACCTGTCTTTCAGTATGTGGTCTGTTTTAAAAAATTCCTTTCATTCCCAAAATCTGGCTTTGCAGAGTTACATAGAAGTAAAATAAATAAATAAATAAATGATGAGAGATGATGGGGGAAGCTCCTGCCGAAAGACGCAGAGGCTTTACTGGAATTATTGTTTGTCCTTATGGTCTCACTGAATTGTCTTTTGTTTTGCTTGGTTCATAGTTTCTTGGTTTCAGCCAAAGGGAACTCTTTCTCCCTCTTGTTCATAATGTCCTTCCTGACAGGCGCTTAGCTAAAGCAGCACTTTAATACCGCATTAATGACATTGTTGAGTTTAATGTTAATTGTTTGTACAGATGGCCTGTTTTCAGTCCATTGTGCACAGTTCTTTTTGACATCCCGGAAGGTGCTACATCTTATGCTGTCAGTAGTCTATGGAAAGGCCACCACTATGTTACAATTAGCTCCTAGCTACTTATGAGTATGCACTGCAGATGATAATTGTGGTTGATCATTTCAGGCATTAGAGCATCCATATCCAGACATTAGTAAAAGGGAGATTGGGTCTCAGCACCTCTGGAAATCTAATCAAAAGATTGTCAGTGTTCAAGGTTAGTTGTTAAGATTGGATGCCAATATTCTCTAAAATAATAGCATGCATATATCATTTTGATGTATTCACAGTGGCTGCAAATAGTGCCTTTCTATGGGCATGCAATCAGGTTCAGTCTTAAATCTTACATCACAGTGCTGTAGAAGAGCATCTCTGGCAGCATATTGTGTTTGTTACCCGTGAACTTTGAGCTCAAGTCTGTGTTTGCCTCTGCCTGTGTGTGTGTTTGCAATTATATCATGTGAAATTATTGTCCTATGTTGTAAAAGTAGCAACAAAATGTTATCTGGCCAGAGCAGCTTTTGAGCAAACAGCTGTTGGTAAAATTGCTAGGCTTATCACACAATTATTTATCATTATGTAGTTGAATGGTACTGTATTTGGTAACCCCAAAATTAAATTTGAAACCCTGCTAAGTCTTCTGATAAAACAGTACATTTCAGCAGCATTAGCATGGGAGATTTTGGCCAATTTATTTATTAGAGGTGCGCAGCAAGCCTCACAGTTCAAATCTGGTCATACTTACAGCAATCAAAAGGTTTGCTTTCAAATATCAAGACTTGCATGATATTTCAGCATCTGGATATGTGTAGTGTAAGTATAGTAATGTTAAATCTAAGAGCTTCCAGTAGCTTCATCAAATACAAATACATTTTCAAACTTCACTTGCAGTCATTATTCTTCTTTTGTAATGACAGCAGAAGAGAAAAACAAAATATACTTTTATGATACATTTTCCAGAACTTTTAGAACCACTGTCTTGCGTAACTGTGTTGCACAAGTCACTACAGTGTATTGGCATTAAATTACTGCAAGCTACCAGTTGTAACATTTTATCTGTGATGTACTTTGATTTGATTTTCAACTGAAAGCATCTTATTTTGCTAATTCCACAGAAAGATGGAATTTGACCACAGCAAAGTTGCTAATATCTAAAATAAGTAATTTGTTGTGAGGGTCTAGGCTTAAAAGCCAGAAATTAATTCTTATAGCTCTTAAAGAGTCATACTGTAGATACTATATAACAGAAATGCAAATCTGATTAAAGTATGTTGTTGAAGTACCACCGATACCAGAAGTAGCTGGGCCACTGCCATTTGCTATGTGGTGGTATGACATGCTTCCCTTCCCAACTTTTGTCCTTATTGTCACTGTTTCAGCAAGATGGGTGGAAAGAAATAACTTATTGTTGGGAAGGGAATTATAAATATACTATAACTAATATGTTATGCTAACATCATTTTAATCAGGTAATTATTAAAGGACTGTTTGACCTTTAAGGACATTGATTTAATGGGAATTAATTTAATGATTGAACGCTGTTTGTGTAACATTATCATAGCTAGTGATGCAGAAAATTGGAATATCAGCTCAGCTGAAAAGAGGTTAGACTTTCCATTATCACATTAGATCCCTTTCTTCTGGAATGCATTTATTAGGCTTTTTTTATACTTTCAGTATATATTTAAATGTTTGGGTTTTATCGAAAATTTCCTGAGTAGAAAAAGTAAGTAAAAATGTTCATCATTGTACTGTTCTCATTTTTAATCAGAGGCTTGCATTTCTGTTTAATATAACCTTAAACAAAGTCCCTTAAATTTGGGGTTTGAAGTGCTATTGCTTCTTCCATGAAGCAATTTTTCTCTGTTTTCATTTTCTGCTTTCTTCTCTCTGCAAACCTGATCATTAGGTTTAGGATGAATAGGGGTTTGGTTTATGGAATGGTTTTACAGCTTTAAAAAGGCAGCTTTTAGAAGCAGTAGCAGAGCACAGTGCTATCTAGATTATTCCAAGGCTGAATCCTGCATTGTCTAGAGTGATTTAAAAGAGGCTTTGACCCAATTATTTTCAAAATGGAAATAGTGAACATTATAGAAAGCCTGTGTTCAGTACCTGAGGGTTAGGACAGAGTTAAAGCTGACCTTTATGGATACAACTCCCATTTACCTAAAGGGATGTTGTATCTGGCTGCCCTCCTTGATTTGCCCTTAGTAGTGCTATTGTCACAAAATATTTTTCAGCTTTATAGAGCCTCTAACTACTGTTGTGTGTAAATTAGATCCAGGGAGAAAAGGAGGGCTCTGCATAAACAAGTGATTGGAAGCATGTAGTAAATAGCTGTGTCTGACAGACTTCTGCAGATAGATTAATTTTGAAACAAAATTTTAATCAAGGATGTCTGTGACAGTTCCTGCTGTATCTTGGCAGAGTTTTACAAGGGAATCTGGTGGCAAAATGTTTAGCTGTCTGTCACTAGATTGAAGTGGTTACAGTAGAAACAGCAAGGTGAGCAGGCTTAGTGTTTGAAGACAGATAGAGAAATAATTTGACAACAGAAGTAGCAGAGACTCAAACTTATAAGCAGTCTATAGGTTGCTAACCCAGTGGTGAGGCAGCACAGTAGTAGGCTGAAATGCTTTGCACTGGGTAGCACTACCCTTTTCCTTGGTGCTAGAGCATTTTCTAGCTCCAGACAGGAGAGTTTCAAAGAACAGGATCGTATGTTTCAAGCAAAATGATTTGTGAGTAGACATTTAGGCCATCTTTTGAATATATCTCTTTGTCCATCAGGTTATATGTCAAGGCCCTCTGACCATATTTATGAGATGGGTACCCTGGGCTGCAACTTGATGAGGGCTTAGTGGCAGTGCCGCTGGTCCTCAATTAGCCCCAGCATTTGAAATCTCAGCATGGGTAATCTCTTCCTATTAATGAGGAAACAGCTGAGCAATGAGCCTTAGTATGCAAGCCAAATGCCAAAGGCACATCCAAACAGATGCACAGCAGTAGCAAATGAAGGATTTTCAGAGGGAGTTTGCAACATACAAAATACAACTTTGAGGTGATTACTGGCCAGCGGTAACCAAGAATGACAAGGTAGCATGGCAATCTCTCTCTCAGATTGGAGCTGGCTCATGCCTGCCCTCCTTGGTAGGAGGTTGGAGGGAGCCTACATCTACCTGCACAGGACTGTGCATATGCCATCAGCTTAGCTGCCTTTCACAGTTGTTGATAAGGATCTATAAGATGGTATAAGATTGTATAAGATGCATTCAAACTACTTTATGGATTTCAGATGACTGGACTCTTCATTAGGGACTGTAGTGACAGGACAAGGGGTAACAGGTTCAAACTTAAACAAGGGAGGTTTAGACTGGATATAAGAAATTCTTTCCTGTTAGGGTAGTGAGGCACTGGAATGGGTTGCCCAAGGAAGTTATGAGTGCTCCATCCCTGGCAGTGTTCAAGGCCAGGTTGGACAAAGCCTTGGGTGGCATGGTTTAGTGTGGGGTGTCCATGCTTATGGGAGGGGGGTTGGAACTAGATAGTCTTAAGGTCCTTTCCAACCCTAACTATTCTATGATTCTATGGAATAAGCCTGAAGGTGAAAAAAGATCGTCTCAGATATTCTCACTGTCACATAAAGGGGAGAAATAAATGAGGAGAGCTTTCTTTCGTGGATCATTGCTTCCCCTCTGGGAGGGCAATGAGGGCAGTGCTTCCCACCCAGCTAAAAGGAAACAATCTTCCAAGGAGCAAGCGTGATGAGATTAGTCAGGGGATCATTACACTAACAACAACAAATGAAAGAGAAGTGACTGTTTAGTTCAGAAGACATTAAAGGGGGAAAAAAAATTAATCAGGGCTCTAAATGACAAAGTGAACGCATTCTTTATTCGCCTATAGACCAGTACAAGGAATCTGAGCAATAAACAAGAATAGCTGGAATTACTCACGAACACAGATTTGGTCTTTATGGTGTTACTGAAATCTGATAGGAACATATGACACTATGAAGTATGGAAAGACAGATTGTCAACGTGGGCAAAAGGGGAAGAGTGTTACTATGTCAAAATGTCATTAGATTTTTAAAAGGTATTGCGAAAGACTAGATTTTGATGTCTTGTGGGACTATGTGCTAATGGCTGGAGCACAAAATGAGATGGAAGTCAATGTCTGCTGGAGACCACCAAATAACACTGGAGTAGCAGATGATTGGCTTCTGTAGTGCGTATCTGTAATGTGTAAGGGAAGATGTGAGATATAGTAGGAGCATTCAGTCTGAATTATGTATGTTTCATGTCTCAGGCTGCCCAAGTTGAAACATTTTGAATGCACATATAGAGCAGGGGGAAAGAAAAAGGGAACATTAATGGCACCAAAGACTTAGAAGCTACAAACTTCAGGAAGAATGCCATGGGGGGCAAGTGTACACAGAGGCAAGTCAGAATTTAGGACAACAGGGAGAAGGGTTTTGAAAATGTTATTAGGAGCTAAAGAAACCTTAATGATAATGGTTCATTAGGTGAAGGTGATACCATTCAAAATAGCTATTCCAGAAAGGCAATTAATATTTCTCTTCTGTGTTTGTTTGGCTTTTCATGTCAATAGCAACTCAAGAGAATGTTAAATGACAGCTTCTAAAATCAGACATTTTCAATCAGCAAATCCAAACAAATTTCACCTGAACATTTTTGAAGAGCTTGCTAAGGAGCTTCCAAGACCTCTATTTCTAAATCTGACTCCTGAAGTGTTGTGCGATTTTAGAAAGCTGACCAAAACATACCATGTAAAACCTAAAGACCAAACTAAACCTTCAATTCAAGTGTTTCTTCCATCTTAAAATATGGATGTAGCAAATTGAAAGACTTCACATGTATAGACTTAACAGTTCCAAAAGATATGACCATTAAAAAGTTTGATATTGAAGATATGTATTTATACAAACTATTAGTATTTCTCAGAAAGAACAACAACAGTCCTTCTTCTCAAAACCATCCAGATAAGAAGGAGGAAGGCTGTAGAAATAATGGGAAAAAGGAAGCCAAAGCATGTCCATGGTGAGTGCAGCAGTGGCATACAGAAAAATGTTTTATGATGTATTGCTAAGACCCACATGCAAGTCAGGGACTGAACGGTACCTAAAAACAGATAATACTGCTAGAAGCTAATGACAGAGGATATACACGGAGATTTTCACTACAGACAAAGACAGGGTAAGTTTGGTTTGTCCCTTAAGCACAGTGTTTGAAATATAAAGGACTTGCTTTCAGAAGAACAAGCCAGCTATAAACTCAGAAGTGCACTACTGTTGGAGTAGGCATATGAAAATATCTCCTCTATCAATCATATTCTAGGAAGATAGACATCAAAAAATTATCTAATATTTCAGATTTTAAGATTAATGAATACCAACATTTCCATGAATTTACAATGGGTCCATTAAATTATTTTTATGGTAAATAGAAGAGAATATAAACATTTCTAAGCATGTCAACATTCTTAAATGTTTCAAGTGTCTCTTTTGAGGTGTTTTTTTCTTTCTAATTTACTTCATGTTTATTTTTAGAAAACTAATTTGTGAAAATATCTTGACAATGAAACCCTGCACTACACATGACTTTTACTATTTGTAAAATAAATAAAAAAGGGTTGCTTGATTTTTTTGGCTTTTATAGAACTTTTTATAATTACTTCAGTGAAAAATATCGGTTCCACTCCAATCCTATTACTTCTAGTGAATGAAAAAAGCAATTCCTATAACATATTACCTAATGTAGTATTGTCACAGTACTAATAGTAATGGTAATAATAATACCTAGATGCAGTTTTCTCTCTTTAGGAAGTTAAGACCTGAAGAAATGTTTCATGTGTGAAACAAAATACCTGAAAGTCTCTCTTCATATATAAGTTAAAAATAATTAAAATACAAACAAACAAACCATAAAAGAAAATAACAACAACAACGAAACACCTATTTTTCAACAGAGATGAAATGCTAGGAGAGAAACAGGTGGCATGGAGAATAAAAGCAATAGCTGACACTTGAGCTTGTCCAGACCTTGTCCAGGGCTACCAGACCTGCCTCATACTCAGTTCCTTCTCTGTTCTTAAACCACTGCAATCTGCCAATATTTGCAAGGCTAGGGAATTCAGTTTCTGATTTACAGGCTTATTTGGAAGGCATTACCAATTCAAGGGGTTATATTCTTCTGTTGAAGAATACATGTCATGCTTGCTGTGGTCACTTCAGCACACAATATAACCTTACAAACTCAGGTTATGATGTGCCAGCTTGTATGTTATGGAAATTAATGTAATTTGTAAGGTTTAAGGAAAAATGGAAAAGTATGGGTAAAAAAAAAGAAAAGAAAGGAATGAAAATTCATGAGAAGAGATTTTCCAACAAATTGCAAACTGTATTTGTTTCACAGCAGGTAGAAATAGGTACAGGCTTCATTGACTGTGAAGTTGGTTTGGGTTTTTTTTTGTCTATACTGACTTAAACATTTCCAATTGAAAACAGGAAAAAATGTTACATTATCAAGAAAGGTGCTAACAGAATAGTAGCAATAGAAATGCTCTGAAATATTCTACCTTTCAAGAGCTCTGCTTTGCAGAGTTTTGTAAAGATAACAGAGCTCAGTCAAACTTTAGGTTTTGTTTTCTTGTGGCAGAAATAGCTGAAATATAAAACGCCTTTGCCTTCTTGTTGATATAAATTGCTCCCCTTACACCAACTCTCTATTAATGTCCTTTTCACAAAGAAAACATGAGACATATATTGATCTAAACTGTTTGCAACAGAGTTCTACACTTTGTATTTGTGCAAATGGAAATTGCAGATGCACAGCATAATTGATGTGACTGTTTTAACAAGCTAAAGGCTAAAGAGCAACCAGCTCTCAGTCCTTTGTGCTTTTTTCCAAAGGCCAATAATTCACTGACTGTGGACAGAATTTTTGCAAGAGAAAACAAAACCAAAGCCTGTCCCCAAATAACCCACCCTATTATTTCTTCACCTTCCTTTTCCAGACACAATCAAGATTCTTTCTTTTAAGTTTGATAGTATTAGAGTTCCTCAACAAGACCATTACAATTAATATCTTTTTCACAATTCTCAAAATCATACGAAGAAAAATCTGGCTAAAAATCCTTCCACAGAAATTCAGCTCTCTGCAGACCTCTAGCAGAACCTAATGCAGATTGAGTGATTGAAATTTGACAAAGTTATTCACAACTGAGATACGTTGATGATAAACATTGGTGACAAATAAAGTTTTGTCAATAACGAAAACTTAGTCTTCAGTATTTCCAGGGCAGCTGTAGTTATCACAAATAGAAATCACAAGCCATGATTCTTATAGTGTCCTTCCTGTAGGAAAAGGGTAGAGCCTTCTCATCCAAGCCTCTCTTTCACAGATTGAATAGTTGCAGCAGACTCTCAGTTCAGCTCTCAAATCTGCCCAGAAACATCATTTAGTACAGTTATCGAATTCAGGACATAGAATCTGTGTTTAGTTGTTTTGAAAGTGCATTTCAATAATTAATCCTCAGGAGGCATGATTTTTCTCAGTAATCAATTCCGAGTTTTCTCAGCATTGTAGGCTCTATGCTGCCTAGCTATTTGCTTAAGTAATAGTAAGAAAATTATTCTTGAGCTGTTAAGAGATTAATTTTATTTATAAATATTATTCATTCCCAGTGAAGTTGTTAAATTTATATTAAATCAGAGCAAGACCTAATCTTGCCCATTTACTGCCTGGATGACTAGTAACAAAAAATTGCATTAGTTTTCAGCAAGATGGCTGTCACCAGGCTTGATCTCAGAAATGCCAGCTGTGGTTAAAACTTCTCTAAGAAACATTTCACCATCTCTTTTTGTCCATTAAAAACTTTTTTTCATTTCTATTTGAAACACTGTCATAGTTCTGGACTGCACAGATGGAATATTTTAATTTAATCCAGACTATATAGAATTATAGAATCATAGAATAGTTAGGGTTGGAAAGGACCTCAAGACCATCTAGTTCCAACCCCCCTGCCATAAACAGGGACAGCCCAAACTAAACCATGCCACCCAAGGCTTCATCCAACCTGGCCTTGAACACTGCCAGGGATGGAGAACTCACAACTTCCTTGGGCAACCCATTCCAGTGCCTCACCAGCCTAACAGTAAAGAATTTCTTCCTTATATCCAATCTAAACTACTCCTGTTTAAGTTTGAACCCATTACCCTTGTCCTGTCACTGCAGTCCCTAATGAAGAGTCCATAATTAGTCCAGAATTATATATTACGAAGGTTTCACCAGACTGTGCTCCTCAGTTTGCATTTTTTGCTCCTTTTCCCATTATTTCATTCCTCCTTCTTGTCTGTAATCCTCTCTTGTGATTTTTAACTTAAAGAAACCTTCAAATTTACTACTAATGAATGGGAATCATATAGGTTAATGTTTTGTCTCCTAAGGTGGGTTTTTCCTGATATTTAGGTCTGTCATAATTACATGTTATATTGTTTGCATTGTCAAGACGATGCCTTATTTTTCTTACCTTCTAATATTTAGCTTGAAGCACTTGGAAAGAAATGGGAATAAACAAAAATTCATCAGATAAGTTGCAGTCTAAGCCTGTCATCTGAAGTAGGCCAGCATTAAATGGGTCTAGGATTGATGAAGGAGAGCTGCGTTAGATGAGAGTGGGAGGACTGAAAGTAATTTCTTTCACTGTCACTTTTACTGTAATTCAGGTCTTTCAGAAAACTCCCAATAAGATTGATTTTTGCTAATTCAGTTTACTCTGGAAAATATATTTTCCTTCCAATCCGAAAATTTTAAAGGCAGATTAGATTTTTAAATTAGTGGTAGTACGCATCAAAAGTGTCAGCTGAATTTTACTAGGAGCTGTAGCCACAACATAGGTGATCTATAGGTAGTGGCATTTTGTGCCACTTTTTAACCTTCTGCCAGTGTGTTGGAAGGTCAAGTCTAAAGAATAATACAGCCTCTGAATTCATTTGAGGTCTCTCAAGAGGACAAAGCAACTCCAGGACTGCTGAGTGTCCTCTGATTTCCGTTACTTTCATGAGTAAAGCTGAGTACTTTTAATGTGTTGCTCAGCATGCTACAACAGTAGTGTTTTTAGTGTAACCACAACCACCATGTTAAATTCCACTGACAAATTTTACTATTGGATTAAGGTGTCAAAGGACAGACTTTACTCTGGCCACCAATGTGTGTTTACATGGCATCAGGTGCCTCCCTTTGCCATTAGACGTTATTAAACTTTGCAGGCATGAGATGAAAGACAATAGCCAGGAAAGACTTGTTTCATCTTCTTGGCTTCCTTCACCCTGCATTGTGTGTTCTATGCATAGTTCCCCATAACTAGAATATGCTGTCATCCGTAAAGATGTCTGTGCACCTGAAACTTATACTAAATATTGGCAAGGAAAGCTCAGGCAGTTTTCCATGCATGTCCCTTCTGCGTACTAATTTATGGTCAGCAATAGTGACTGTTAAGTCTGTAGCTCTTTTTCATGGCAATGTTAATGTACAACCATTGAACGTTGCTCTCCTGAATAACTTGGTACTCTTCTGCACTGAGAAAACATATAAAATTGGATTGAAAGAAAACTCTGGAAAGTTTTATCCATTGAAACAGAATTGGGGGAAGTGAAGAGGTTTCTTAAGGTGAGCTGTCAGGGTGCGGTGAGTGTTTTAGCAAACAGTACAATAGAACAAGACTGTATCACATTAAGTCTCCTAGTAGATGCCAAAGAAATAATACCATGGCACAAAGAGATCTTCTTTGATTTTTGTTTCTTTCTTTCTTTCTTTGATTCTTTCACAGGAGAGGTGGAGTACACTGCCTGTACTGTTTAAAAATCATGATTCTATGCAGTTGCAGTATCAGTTCTGCTTTAGAAATGGTGGTTTAAAAAGCATCAGTGCAAATATTATGGAGTACAGGCAGGAGTGATTAATTATTTTGATATGCATTTTGCATGTACTCAAACGCAAGCATTGTCCTTAAGCTTCATTTATTGACTGTTGATATACAAGGCACAACGGTGAATTAGGAACAAGACTTCAGAAACACCTGGGTGAAGTAAAAGCCCTTGTGATGGCAAGCATTCATGGGTTTTTAAGGCTATTGTTAATCTGTGTGTTAAAAAAGAAAAGGTAGCAGTAAATACTGGGGATAACCTTACCAGTGAGTGGAAAAACTATGCTGTATGAACAGTAGAGGGATTCTGTGACTGAGGGGTCTATGATGGCTTTCATGGTCGCTTGTTGCAGACCATCCTAACTTGAAAACCAGAAAGCAGGTGTGTGGCTTTCAGCAGTCCTCTCTTTTCTGACATTTCATTTCAATAAAGAAATGTGAGAATTAAATTTTACACATTAAGCTGAAACATGAAAATGCAAGGATGTCCAGGAGATCATTGACTTAGAATCATAGAATCAGAATAGTTAGG
>NDXB01011458.1:0-19634 GCA_002631895.1 Agapornis roseicollis | reverse complement strand
AGGGGAAGGGGGGGGGGGGGGTATTGGAAAAAAGGGGGGGGGAGAAGAAGAAGTTGGGTTTAAACCACGATATATACTAATTATACAGAAAAATTCCAGGGAGGGTAGACCTTCTTTCCAATGGAAGTTGCTGCAAAAGAAGCAAGTCTTACTTTTGCTCACTCATGTGGCTGAAATCTACAAATAAGATATCAAGCAAAGATTAACAGCTTGTAATCCAAATGGCAAAATGGAGCTGCAGTAGGAGGTTTCTCATGATACAGTTTTAGATATGTATGCGATGAGGAGCATTCCCTGGATATGTTATATTAGAAGAACTTTAGCTACAGAATCCTTGGAGGAGAAGCAAGGATAAAAACCTGTGAAGAGTGCAATTTCTGAACTGCCACAGATATTTTGGCAGAAATGATAAGCCAAGGGTTATATTCTAGTACAAATTCACCAAAAAGATGTGAAGTTAGAAATTCTTGGAGATGCCTAAGATTCCAGGGAAGAAGAAAGCTCCAGAGAAAGCATGGCTGACAAATAAAACTAGACACTCAGATTCATCACAGTATTTTATGACTTTTGCATTGGCTCATAAATAGATTTCCCAATATCCAACACTCAATCAAACACTGAACAGAAAAGGCACCAATTATATAAGAACTGCACACTTATAATGATGTCAGCCTTAATAGAAACATGTTAAGCAGACATGCTTTGGATGGGTGGTTATAATTGAAACTGATTGACTGATTTCCTGGCTTTATTATTGTTTATTTATTATTTATGTATTTATTATTTATTTATTATGTTTCGTTTCAAGATCCATCTGCTTCAATGCATGAGGAAGATTCTGGATGATGGAAAGGGGGACTTGAGGTTGAGACCTGAGTTAAAGAGTTTGGCATCAAAGTAATGCTATTTTAACCAGAGAAATGAGTCCTGGAAGAAGTCATTACATATGGGGAAACACAACACACTCCCCTTCTCTGTAAGCAAACACTCCAGGTGCAACTGGTCAGCAAATAAATAGCAGTAAAACACCCAGAGCAAAGGCACTGCATAGCCAGTGCAGGAGATGTGGCCCAAGCTGCAGAAGAGTAAGAGACTGGATGTGTGAGCTTCAGTCTCTCAGTGTATGAAGTGTGACAGGTAGTTCCTATCTTGCGAGACAGTATCAGCACAATGAGATTGTTTGAGCAAGATCAGAAATATGTACACTTGTTCAATCAGCCAACAGTACAATCTGTTTTCAACACCAGTGAATGCAGTAAGAACAGGCTTGGTGGCACCAATAAAGAATGTTCTTTGTGGGCATGTTTAAGTCGTGTCTTCATTATAATGAACTGTGGCCTTGATCCACAATTTAACAATCATGACTGAACTTGTATATGATTTTACATGTTTATGAGGGGGAAAAAATGATGACTTGCAGATGTCACTGAAGAACTCGCTTCAAGGTGTGTCTTGTGAAGATCGCTCTCTGGATATTTTACAGACTTGTAAGTTGTTCTTTTCCCTCATATTTAAAAGATTAACATTGTAATGAATAGTATTTACTATGACTAAACTTGTCCATTATTAATAAAGTGAGATAATGAGCCCCTATTCCAAAAAGTATTTATTTATATAGGACTTAAGTCCAAAATTCCAGTAAACTAAGCCCATGAAGAAGAGTAGCAAATATGTAGGTTTTTTTGAAATAGGTAAATATTTATGAGCAGTTCTTACTTACTTACTTACCCTGGAAGTTTTACTGAAGCATACCAGCATCACTACTCAATTTATATATGTTTTTGAACTTGGCTTTCAGCAACTGTACAGGGGATCATCTTGGATCCTCTGTGATCCAAGCTGTTATTCAAAATCATCTTACTTTATAGATTAATTAACTTTTCGGTGTGTGTTTACTGCGATGGAACTGTTTAGGGTTTTTTGTTGTTACAGTTTGAGATGGCTTTACGGCTGTTTTTATTTGCTGTTCCTACTTGAACTTCCACCCACAGGGCAGTGTCGCTGCTGGTCTCAACTCAAAGTTGTCTGAAGTCAGCGAAGTTGCAGCTGTTAACACCACAATTAGCTTTGGTGCAGAGCTGCAATTTCATTACCCCTGAATAATCACAGCTTCCTCACTGCATTAGTTTAAAAAGCCAAAGGGAATTGTTATGACACTGGATGATGCCAGGTTAAGCACTGGTTGTGTTATTTTGCTAGAAAATATTTCCTGAAACCACCCATGCAATTTGAAGTTTAAAGCAGTTCATTATTTGATCTTATCCTGCTACTGCAGGTGTCAACGAAGATAAATCGTTACATTCAAAATCAAGGCAGCAGGAATGAACCTTGTAAAATTTCTGAGTAAGCACTCCCTTCAGCCATTCAGCACTGAAAATATTCAGCACGTTGCAGGAACCTGCCTTCCAGAACAGGTCCTGTAAAGGCCTTGAAACAAAACGCGTTCCTATTTCCACAGCACAACAGGGACATAGTGTGCTAAAGAAATGTTCTATGTTTAACAGCTTTGGTGGCAAATGCACAAGTTGGATCCTCAGAAAATGTAAACTGGAATTACTCCCTTTGCTTCAGCAGAGTTGTTTTGATTAATAGCAGCTGAAGATCTGGCATTATTTCTTTTTTATAACTGCATTCTCAGCATTTGCTGTACTTAAATCATATTACACCTTGCAGGTTTTCTCTAAGCTGGCAAATAATTTTTAGTCAGAACTTTGAAAGTCTTAGAAGAGAAAACAAAGAGAAGCATTATATTGAAAGACAATGAGATTAGAATATTGTCTTCTTGCATTACTATTATTCCAATATTAGCAGTCTAAATGCAAAAATGTTGGTACATACAGGGAGCGCTCAGATGCTGGTGGGTGGAGAGCTGCTGTATAAGCACACACTGCTCTGGTAGCACCAGCGTTAATTACAGCCACTATGCTAATCAGAGGCAATTTGTGGTATTATCAAATAAGAGGATCTCTTTTAAGTACCAGGAGCACCTATTCCTGGCCAATCTGGGAGTTGCTTTTCAGCTGAAATGCTCTTGGGTTCCAGCCCTATTGCTCCTGAGGCAGTCAGAAATTATCTTCTCCTTTAGTATAAAACCTTAAAGGCCTCAGAGGCATTAGGTGTGCTTCTGATTAGCCATGTGAGGTCACTTGGGAATTAAGTCTGGGTCCTGTATTTGCCTTGCAAGGCTGATAATACCAGGCCTTTCCCCAAAAGGAATGGCGGAAGTCTGCACTGGGAGAAAGCCTGGTGTGCTCATTGTACACCAGAAATTTCTTGCTATATGAAGCAGATTCTGATTCCAGAAATAGTGCTCTGCAGATCAGGTGGGTGTTTTTAAAGCATTTGGAAAATTATATCTCAGTTATTAAAAAGTGAGATGGTATTATCAGGTTGGTGACTGTATCTGGCTAGAATCAGTTGCTTGTAGAGCTGAGAGGTAAGTCCTCTAGAGCTTAGATTCCAGCTCAGGCAAAAACATATACATATGCAATGTAAGTATGATAATGCTATTCCTAATGAGCAAAACACCTGAATACACAGTTAAATATGCATCAGAATTACATCAACAACAACAACGAGTTTAACTGATATTTTGATGACTCAGAAACCTAATTGAACACCGGAGTGATTACACAACTGAACAGTTTCTTTATCAGTGGTGTGGCTTGCTTTTTTGGGTTTGCTTTGCATTGTTATAAAATCTTTCCCCTGCTTGAAGTACCTGATGGTGAGAAACAGAGTGCCTTTTTCCAGGCAATGAGTACACAGGGAGAGCTCAGAGATGCAGTTCTGTATCTCAGATCTGTAACAAAGGCATAGAAGTTAACTGATTGGAGTCACTATAAAAGTAAGTATGATCAAATTATCATCAAGTTCAACATGGGCAAGTGTAAGGTACTGCACCTGGAGAGGAAGAACCCCAAGTACCAGTACAGATTAGGGGCTGACCTACTAGAGAGCAGTTCAGCTGAGCAGGACCTGGAAGTATTGGTGGATGACAAGTTGACTACGAGCTGGCAGTGTGTGCTTGTGGCCAGGAGGCCAATGCTATCCTGTGTTGCACTGATTCTCTCTGTCTACTTGATCCTGGTGAATAATACAAGAAAGTTCCTCAGTACAAGAAACACAAAGAGCTACTAGAGAGAGTCCAGCGGAGAGCTACAAGAATGATCAAGGGTCTAGAGCATCTCTCTTATGACTAGAGACTATAGAAGCCGAGACTGTTTAGTCTAGAGGAAAGAAGGCTAAGAGGGGATATCATTAATACATATAAATATCCCAAAAGTGGGCGCCAGGAGTATGGTGTCAGGCTCTTTTCGTTAGTGCCCAGTGACAGGATGTACAGCAGCGGCCATAAGCTAAAACACAAGAGAGTTTCACTTCAATATGAAGAAGAACTTCCTTACAATTGAGGCTGTCCAGGAGGGTTGTGGAATCTCCCTTTGTAGAGACATTCAAAACCTGTCTGGATGTGTTCCTGTGTAACCTGCCCTAGGTAGCCCTACCCTGGCAGGGGGGTTGGACTGGATGATCTCCAGAGGTCCCCTCCAACTCTAAAGATTCTGTGATTCTGTGAAAATAGATGAAAAATGCAACCAAAACCTGCACATTTTTAATCTATGAAAATGGTGTGTATTGATGAATGAAACTTTATCAGTCCATGTCTGTTATGCAATTCTATGGTAGTTTTACACATAAATTGTTTTTCATGCTACAGACATTATCCAAACCCTGACTCATATTTCTAGTTGTATGCAACATTTGAAAGGAAATCTTTCTATTTCTTTATCTGATAACACCACACAGTAAATATGAGTAATGAATAGCTAAGGTATTAGACATAAGGTATCAGCTATGATAGGTCAAAAATGTAGTAGATCTAGATTATTGCTTCAGTTATTGCAGAAATATGCCGTCTTCCGGCTTACTGCAATAGACTCCATTTCATGGAAACATAGTGAGCAGCAACATGCTGTGATTAAGGGTGTCAGGTGATTACAAGAAGAGGCTAGAAGTCAGCCTTCAGCTCCATTCACAACTTCACTGCTAATTTGCTATTTAGCTACTTTTTAGACCAGAGTTCAGCAAATCAGTTATATTTGGGTGTATTATTAAACACAGACCAAAGCATTACTGAATTTAAACTAGGAGAAACAGTTTTTTACTGAAGTGAGGAAATGTTCTCAACTGGAGAAAAGAAACCCCAAAAAACAACAGAAACAAACATCTCTCACTTTAGAATGAAAAAAACGCTGAATTTGGGCCCTAGTTTTTCAGGGTTTCTTAGCTCCTATATTGGTGGAGATGCAGTCTCTGTTAAAGGGATGAATAGTTGATTAATAGGTAAAAAGTTATAAGTATACTGTAATTGATAGATATTTGAAAAATAATTATTCAAGTGGGTAAGATGTATAACACATACATGAAGTTTAAGCCTTTCCAAAATTGCATTTTTATCAATCTGAAGTAAAAGGAAAAAGCCACAGCTAGTAAATACTTACTTTCAGCCTTAAAGTTTCATGTAAAGGACGTGAAACTCCTATTATTTATGCTAGTGTTCAATCCCTATCTAATATGGAGACAATCAGTTTTAAGTTTGTAATGGTACAAGCCATTTTCAGCCTTTCCCTGGCAGCTCAATTCTGATTTTCAGAAGCACCTACTTTCAATACAGGCACCTAAAAAGCTTGACTTTCAAGAGTATCTGGTACCTCCTGACTCCCAGTGAGGCAACAGTGGCCAGATTTTCAAGTGCTTAACATACCCATTGCTGAAAAACTGGTCCATGTTGACAACCTATATGGTCAAAGCTATCCACCTACTACCTAATTCAACAGGGCTGCTTGAGATCTGCTACGAGCTCAGGTTCTGAATCTTTATGTCTATGTTGTATGAATGCACATAAGTACCTTCTTTTTGCACCTAGGTATCTTTTGTGTGTGTGTGTGGACATTGATTAACCATAAGAAAAATAATGTATTCGTGTGAGAAAGAGGAACTCCCAGAGCTGAATTTGTCATGAATTTGTGTTTTGAACTGGTTTTTAAACTGTTAAGAAAGGTAACCTCCTCTGGATTTTGTGTTTTGATAGAAGCCCCTCTTTCATTTGTTCTTTTCAGTGTGGTTCTCTGAGGTTTAATGCAATACTAACCTTTCCTTCATAGAGATGCTCAACTTTCTATTTTACTTGGATGAGTTTCTTCATAAACCTTTGCAGCATTCTACCATTTTTGAAATTTCTGTCCCTGCATTAAGCTGAACTGGTTAATGGATCCACAAATTGGTGGTATTGGGTATCAGTCTTGGGCAGCCTTGGCATGATCGTATAGACCTTGTGTCCTGAGGAAATCTGGCTAAAAACAACAACTAAAAAGACCTTACTTGCTTCTCCTCTAGTAATCAATTATTCTCTACCCAAGTGTGGCTGACACAGTGTACTAATAGAAACACAGTGTACTAATATTGGATATAAAGAAGAAATTCTTTCCTGTTAGGGTGGTGAGGCACTGGAATGGGTTGCCCAGGGAGGTTGTGAGTGCTCCATCCCTGGTGGTATACAAGGCCAGGTTAGACGAAGCCTTGGGTGTCATGGTTTAGTGTGAGGTGTCCCTGCTTATGGCAGGGGGATTGGAACTAGATGATCTTAAGGTCCTTTCCAACCCTAACTATTCTATGGTTCTATGATTCTATGAATAGAAACACAATATAAGAAAAGCTTCTGAGATGGAACATTATTTTTCTTGCCTTACTCATTCCTCTAAGACATGAACATTTTTTTCCTGAACCCCTATTATTTTGTCTTGTTGCTCCCACCTGCAGAATTATCTTTACTGTTATATGGAACGTTTTCCTTGGTGATGTGCAATGTAAGTGAAATGATCCTTCTTAATGAGTCTGTGGGATTTAATGAGGAAATAGGACAAAAATAGGGTTTTCCTAACCTGAAAGATGTTATTCTTTTGTCCGGTCTAATAGCACAGGAGTAAGTGCTATGCGGCCCTGTCACCTACTGTTACTTCTGCCTTGGACCTGAAGGCATCACTGCAGGACAATTCCCTGCAAATTATAGAAAGAAACAAATATTTTCATGTTACAATAGACATTGAGAGTCCTTCACTAGGGCACAAGTAGCAGCCCACTGGCTATTTCAAGAGAGATATTTCTCTAATACTTTCTGAGCCCAAGTCCCCTTTGGCAACCATATGCTCACCATTGAGGAAGGTTCCTGTTCTAATATTCTTCAGTCCAATTTGCCAGCTACTTGGCCATATTAATATTATGATTGAATGATCCTCTTTAGAGTTTTCACTAGGAAAAGATAAACCTCTTTTAAATATAATGTTCAGAGTAAGGGTATGATATACTCATTCCTTCACTAAGGTAAATATTTGAGGAAAGCAATGATTTTCCTTGAGTTGTTGACACATGCAAATCAGAACAACTGTATTTTCACTAGGACTTTCTGGGTGGTATTTTCCCCCATCTTTTTTCTTAAACAAATTTGAGTTCTTGGTTCAGCTTACCATGGAGAACTGATTCAAATTTAATTTTTTTCAGAGCATAAGTAGATATAATAAATACAGATATAGCTTCTGCTGCTCAATATGACATCTTCCTTGCTAACTTCTATGCTGCACAGTGCTGTTTCAATTTGGTCTACTGCATTCAGCAGTTTCAGTATATATTTTTGCTGCTGACTTTGGCTGTAGTTTCCGATACTGTGGTACTGTTGCCACAAGTTCTCTGTGTTCATTAAAATGCAATGCCACAGATTTGTTTTTTCTTTAAAAACTAAGTCTTCACCTGGAATAAAGTGTTAGAGTTTAAGTGCTGAGGATACAACACGCTTTGAGTTGTTTTTCTGACATTTAACATTGCCCAGAACTGCATCCTGCCCTTCAGAAACCAGGTACAAGCTTCCAATTGCTTTGGGTCACTATTTATCAGGAAAGGTGGTTTTGCCTGCCTGGGTGGAGTAGTTCTCAATGTTTGTAAAGCCTGTTTTGCACTAGAAACTTTTGTTAATTGAAGTAATGTCCCTTAGGAATGTGATTTTTGGAGGCATTTGATACTGGCAACAGCCCTAATGTGGACACAGATCTGGCAGATGATGTGCTTTTGCTGGTATAGATTACACGCAAGGTTTTGGAATCAGTAAAACCAGTCAAACTGCTTTTGCCAGCATAACTATACTATTAAATATTTTCTAGGATAGATGTGGCAGAAACCCAGTTTTCACTCCCACACCTCTTTTGGTTATTAAATGCTATTTCATTTGAAGGTATGTGCAAGCTGCTACCCCATATGTAAACATCTTCAGCCAGGATATTCTCTGCCATGAAAGTTTTTCCATGGTGGAGAGTGTGGGGGAGAAAAAACATACATATGTGACCACTTCTGAGTGGCTTCTTTATATCCAGAATGGCCTCACATTGTACCTTTATTTCCTCTCACACATGCATGGTGTAGTGGCCACACACAATTATGGTGTAGTGGCCACAGCTAATTTTCATTGGAAATAATTGTACAGGTGACTGTCACATAGCCTAGGGTTTATGGTGCCTCTCTTCTAATGGTCTGATGGGCAGCAGTATCATATTTGTTTTCTCATGAGTTTTAAGAACAACTGAAACAAGCAGGAGGAGAACAATATGTAATGTACACTAAAGCCTTGATATTTATAATTCTTCTGATGAGAACTGCAGCAAAACTGAGATCAGGTCCAAAAAGTTATTCTACTTTCTGCCCCAGCTATTGGATCTGTTGCAGGCAAATAAAATAGGTTCTGTCTGTAAACATAAGTGACCCCTTTGCCTCTCCAAATATTGCTAGGTCTCGCTGTTAAAATATGTAGTTATTTAAATGAACAAACAAAAAAGAAAAAGTCACTGAAACAGAAAGTGCATACTGTAGTCAAATGAGAAGTGAAGACATGGCTGCGACTTCCCATATATGTTATATCAATTCAGAATGTGACTGTTTATATTCCTGTTATGGTTTAAGCTCAGCCATAAATCAGCCATGTAGTGTTTCTCTCACTCCCCCCACTTCTTTCCTCCCCCTGCTTCTGGAGGGATGGGGAGGAGAATCAAAAGAATGTAACTCCCAAGGGTTGAGATAAGAGCAGTGCAGTAACTAAGGTATAACACAAATCACTGCTGCTACCATGAGTAATAATAATGATAAGGGAAATAACAAGGGAAGAGAATACAATACCACTCGCCGACTGATACTCAGCCGGACCGAGCAATAAACCAGCCCTTCTGGGTAACTCTCCGTTTACGTCCTGGGCATGATGTGTTCTGGTATGGAATACCTCTTTGGTCAGTTTGGGTCAGGTGTCCTGTCTCTGCTTCCTCCTGGCTTCCCCTCCTCCTTGGCAGAGCATGAGACTCAGAAAGTCCTTGGTCAGACTAAACAATTGTGCAATAACTATAAACATCGGTGTTATCAGCGCTGTTCCCAGGCTGAAAATGAAAACCACAGCACTGCACCAGCTACTAAGAAGGAGAAAAAATGACTGCTACTGCTGAACCCAGGACAGTTCCCAAGCTTTCCAGGATCCTGCAACCACTACCAGTAATGTTGCAAAAGCCGAAGGATGTGGTTTGGTGGCATTCACCCACTTCCAAAGTGAGTGGCAGCCTTCGCTGCTGCAGACCAGCTTTTGTGCTGTCACTACAGTAGTTGCTACATTCACACGCACTGACCCATTATGTCCAGGTTTCATCCAGGGTTTCCTACACACATGTTCCCCAGCTTCCAAACTTTCCATCTCAAAATTCACCTCGTAGGTCCCACTTCTGTCCCAAAATATTCCTTTCAAAGTTCCACTCATTTCAATGACAAATACATCTAAAAAGTGGACTGAGCAAACAAAAAATGTGTAAAATATTGCCAAATGAGCCTGTAAGCATCTGCTATTGCTTTTCTCTGCATGTATTGCTTTCTCTGCATGTGGGTTTCCCCTGTATGAAAACAGTGCAGTTAATTCAACACACAAAATTAACTGTCCACATACTATTTAGCATTCCTAAGGCCTAACAGTCTGAAGGACTTTGCTTTGAAAATGAGTCAAACTGCAGAAAACCACAATGTCTCATCAAATGATGTTCAAAGAAAAGCTGTTGTGGAGTATGGGTTTTAATGGAGTCTGGAAACGGAAGCTGACTGGTTAGATCTGTTTTTGGAGAGGTGGCAGAGCATGCAGACACCCATTTTAGATGCCTTCAGGGTAAACTCTGTTACGCAACAAGACAGAAGTTGTAGACTTTAATAGAAATGTGGGAACTAGTAACTGGTCACACTTGTAGAGAAAACCCAGATAGACTCTGTTAATACTCAAGACACTTCCTGAGGCCCAGATGTGAACTGAAATCATGCAGATGCTATTATGTGAATCAGCAGGTTCCCACCAAGCTATGAGTATCCTCTACAGTGATTTTCTAGCTGAGAAACAGTTGAGAAGCATATTAGATTGACTGAGGTCTAATTCATCCCTATAAAGGGTGTGTTAAAAATCATCAGCCTAAACTTAAAGCCTTTTTCTGTTTAAGGTAAAATACTACTGATATTTTTTAAATTATTCTTTGAATCAAAAGAATGTATCGTAAAAAACATCCGGCTCTGAAAATAGGTCTACTGGGACCCAACATTTCTGCTATGAGCTAATGGTCTGTTCAGAGAAATGGAATCTGGGGAGAAGTATCTTATTTACATGAAAATTTTAAGCAGTAGCCTGAGATGACAGAAAAGGGGCTGAAATTTAGAATTTAAGACACCCCAATCTTAATTTAGTATTATATCATATTAGTATAGAAATTTCAACTGGTTTGGGCTATTACTCTTAGTAGAGGCACATGATAGACAGTATCTACCTCAAAAACAAAGCAAACAAACAAACAAAACCACAGAAAAAGAAACCCATGACAAAAAATACACACCAGCTTACTTAATAGCTCCAAGTAAGCCAGTAAGTGTATCTGGAAAGGTTTCCCTTCTTCTCCTGGTGTCTGACAGGGCTTTATCTGTCCTACGTGTTCTCTTTCCAGGTCTCAAATTTCTAAATAACACCTTTAGAGAAGTAGTAAGAGTAGACTTAATTTTTCTGTAACTGGTAGTAGAAACTGAATAACCCTGTGTGTTTCTCTGTTCTCCTTCTGACATCAGGACAGAGCTCTCTCAACAGTGTATCGAGATCATAGAAACATAGAATAGTGAGGGTTGGAAAGGACCTTAAGACCATCTACTTCCAACCCCCCTGCCATAAACAGGGACACCTGACACTAAACCATTTCACCCGAGGCTTCATCCAACCTGGCCTTGAACACTGCCAGGGATGGAGCACTCACAACCTCCCTGGGTAACCCATTCCAGTGCCTCACCACCCTAACAGGGAAGAATTTCGGTTAAGCATTTGGAGATAGGCCATCTCTTTTTCCACCTTTGTCACATATGGTCTGGTGGAAAGGCTGTTTTCTGGATCAGGGCAAAGAAGGAAAGCCTTCAGCTCTCTGAAGGAGAACAGCTGCAACTTACTGATCATTTAGCCAAAATGGTGTTGGCACTTAATTTTTTTCCAGATGAAACTATTTGCTGAGTTTCACCTCACTTGGCTACCAGCTGCAGTCAAACAAAACCACTTATATGGCAGGTTTCTTATTAGGTGGAAATTGCCCACCAATATTGATTCTATCTCCCCTACAAAGAACACTGGGTCTGCCTTTCTCCATTTGTTTTTTTTTATTCTGGTTGAAATATACTTCAGTTTTTTGGAGGCAGGCTTAGAAAGCCTGTGAAGCTTCTTGTCATCAAAGCAGGGTTTCAGCTGTGGGTCCTAAGTGTCACAAAACCCACAGGTAGCAAGTAACAACAACGCAGGCAAGTAATTTGTTTTCCAACTCCCCATGACATTTCTAGCACAAAGACCATTTATCTCTCTGACATTATAATCTTTGTCTCTCTAATCTTTATCAACTTTATCCTACAAAATGCTGAAATCACTGAGAAAAAAAGCCTCTATAATATAGTGTCTGGGAAGACTTGTCTGAAAAGGAATTTCTCCCCGTCCCCCTACCCAAATGTCTCTGCTTTCCCTCCTCTGTAGATGACTTCTCAGGCTGTTACCACCCCTCCTTCACTTGCTTCCTCATATCCAGATGTCTGGTTCTCTCACATGCACAGTGATGGCCAAACCGGTCATACAGGTTCACACAGTTTTGGTCACTGTATTCATTACTCATAAATCTAATTATTTCTAACCTTAACCTCTATCAGGAAAACATCCTTTGTCTCACCTCCCAGCAATTCAATATATCTGCAACATGGCATTTGAAAGTAGGAAACCCTAACTCTCTCTTCCAGCAGCACACACTTCCTTCTTCTTTCCTCTGCATGCCTCTCTCCTCCCTAAGGCGAAACTCACACACCACCTCTTCTGGTTTCAGGTGTAATCATAAACCAGATGAAGGCAATTATGGGTAATGTAGTTCCATCGCTCCCTCCTGTCTGTTTGAACAAGTGTTGCCAGGCATCTGCTAGACTGCACATTCCAGCAGGCATTGCTCAGCACCCCTAAGAGGGAGGTTCACCAGGTATGCTCACAGCACCTACCTGAACCCTGAGCACACTGGAGTTTTTCAAAGCCGGCGCAAGAATAAGTGCTCCTTCAACAGTGCTGATGTCTTGAGCAACGATATAGTTTGGATCTAGGAGATAGCTCTTAGTTTCTGGAATGGTGAGTTTGCTTTGTTTTTTGTTTCTTTTTGGTTTTTTGTTGGTTTTTTTTTTTTTGTTGTTGTTGTTTTGTTTTGTTTCAATTTCAAGTATCTTTTGCTGGTTTTGTTTAAAATACTTTGGAAAATCTGAAATATTAGAGTAGCTTTTTACCTAGGACTAGTGCTGCAGTCCAGTCCCCTCTTTTGGCCAGGTGTCTCTGGAGAAGGTGCAGAACCCATACACAT
Source organism: Agapornis roseicollis (assembly GCA_002631895.1). Taxonomy (NCBI): domain Eukaryota; kingdom Metazoa; phylum Chordata; class Aves; order Psittaciformes; family Psittacidae; genus Agapornis; species Agapornis roseicollis. Next base: position 6,672 of record NDXB01011458.1, on the reverse strand, counting down.
TTTGGATTGCATGATATTGCACCCTAGGGTGGTCTGGGATATGAGATGCAGTTTGGGAGAAAGGCATGGTGCTTGTTAAGTGCTGGTGCTTGCCTTTCTTGAGAGCGTAAATAATAGTGAACCTCTTACAATATCAGAGCAACAAATATTAAGCTGGCTTTCTTTGTCCTTTTTGTTTTGTGAAATAAGCTGCTGTAGCTCTATGTGTGTGGGGCTTGGTTTTGTTGGGGTTTGTTTGTTTGTTGGTTGGGTTTTATTGAATCACTATATGAATTTAAATAGTCCTCTGCATGCAGCATTTGGACTGGTCTTTAGCTTTGTGAGCAATAAGATGCTGAACACCATATAATAGTCCTCCCTGCTAACAAGGCAGCCATTAGAAATCAGAAAAATAGTGTTTAAAGAGTGCATACACTTGTGAATTTTAAAAGAGTAATTCTCTATTAAAAGAATCTTTGAAAAGACCTCCAGACTAAATGGAGGCAAGGCCTATCATGCTGACAGACCCTGAACCAACTCCCCATATGGCTAAAAAATGGCAAGCAGAGCTGGCCAGTCTGTTTATAAATACTAACAGTTAACAAAAGACAAGAAAGAAACAGTTCTTGTTCTCTTTCCACCTGTGATTACCACTCTTAGCTAATAACACCTCTTCTTTGATATAGATTTATCTTCTTCTTTTTTTAAGGAGACAGCTAAAAATCTTAACAGCTTGAGAATGATTTGACTGGCTTTACTACAGAATGACAATAGGCATCCCCCTGAGTAAGAGAGGGAGGGGATCATTCATACTGGGTAGGCTTTAGGAAGCAAAAATTGCCACACTGGCAACACTTTTCCTAGCCCCAAAATATGTAGTGGACAGTGGTTAATACAAAATGTTCCAGTGCTGAACTTACATACTGAAACTAGTTGCACAGTGTCCGAGTTGGGTGAAAGATACACAGGGGGATTTACAACACAAGTACAAGCTGGTTATTGGCATGCTAGAAGCCATAGAATAGTGTTTAGCTTGGGTACATTAGAAACAAGGAATACCTACAGTCGTATTCACTAAACTGTATAGTGCAATATATCCTGTGGGAATGTGTTCAACGCGCTAATTATATGTTGCAATAGAAGGTTTATTGAGCATTTAAATGTTTGGTTTGAAACGTTATGTTATTTTTCTTCCCCCTCTTTCTCCCCTTATTATGAGAACGGCTAGTTGGATTCAATTGCACGTTTCTTTGCTAGTCAACTTCCTTTTAACTCTTCATCATAACGAGTTTCAGCCTGTGGCCCAGGAATATTTGTGTTTGCTGTATGTCTCTGAGAGATTTCTATGAAGGGCACCCAAGGCAAGGAAAAACTTTGAAATTCATTACCTCTGAAGTCAGATGTCTTTCCTCTCCATTTTCCACACAGATAAACAAAGCTCCTTGAGAAACTATATGGTACTGTAAACATTGGCATATGTCCTGCAGGGAAATTCACTCTTGAAATATCAATACAAAATAGGTGGAAGAACCACCCGAAGCACATACAGTGCAAAAGTATAAGTCATGTTGCTGTAAAAGCTGAAAGGACAGCTTTTTGGACAGAACAACCAGTTAGTCAACCTAATCTGATGGTCTCTAAAGGATGTCTTCCTTCTCTGAAGAGCTGAGCTCTACAGTAGTGGCAGCTGCAGTACATCAAACTTCTGCACCACAAACTATGGCGTGCACTTGCAAAAAGAAACATGTAAAAGAATAAGCATAGCTCTGTCTAGAACTATAGGCTCTCCTGTTCTGCCAAAGACTGCATAGGATCCTAAGTTGTCTTACAGATCCCATAGTGGGAAACAACATTATGGCAGGGGGGGTTGGAACTAGACGATCTTAAGGTCCTTTCCAACCCTAACTATTCTATGATTCTATGATTGGAGAGGCAAAAAGGAGCTATTTTTTTTTAAGAAAATTCCTTTCCTAATGTTCATATACTCTGTTGCTGTCACAAAAAGTTTAGTCTAAACCTCCTAAGATTTTAGCCTCTTCAATGGAAGAGGTTTCCTCTCATCTCTCACCCTTTTTCTTGAGTTCTTTTCAGTTCATTTCCTGCAACTCTGTATTTTCAGGAACAGATATGAGGTGTGGTGGTGTTTGTTTACAGTGTTTTGTTTGGTTTCTTTTTGTTTGTTTGCTTGTTTGTTTTACGAAACTGAATTCTGGAGTAAAAGTGAGGTCATAGGAGGCATACATGTATTTGCTCTGTAATATTTTACCATATTTTAATTTACGTCTCAGTACAGACTAATATCTTATTTACATTTCTGTACATTGAGCAAACATCCCTGCTAAACTGCTAAGGAGCATGCCTAAGCTTTTTCTAAGTAACTGCAACTAGTTTAGAAATCAAAGTATATTAGTAATTTTAAATTGCTTCTCTGAAAGCACCTCTTAAAGGTCTTACCTACCACAAATGAAGTCTTACGCTGTCCAATTTGTTAGGCTTTCCAGTAGTTCTTCATAGTCTGCTCTAGTGTTAATAACCTCACTAATATTGGTTTGTGAGTGAACACTGTCATATCACTTTCCCCTTCCCTTCCCTCGCTTACTGTATACTTCAATAAGCGAAGGTACTGGAACACTTCCCTACCAAAGGGCAGTGGTGAGGTTGAATCAGTGCTTTGGATAACTGAAAGTAGAGAAACCTGAAACAAAGGGCTCTTTTTAATGTTCTCATGGTAGAGAGGAAAAGTTTATAGGTTTGAATGCATGCAGACATCCTTTTCAAGGAATATTATAGGAGGAATATACTGTTAAATTTCTGTAACAGCATGAGTCCTTTCCTTGTGCTAGCTGAGCTTCACCTTGTAAGCCAGTCTGCTCAGGAAGAAGTTGGCCAATTATTTAGCTGAAAGATGAATTATATACCCCCAGATGTTACCTCCCCCTTGCTGTATGAGTGGCTCTGCAGGCTGAACCGCCCTCGAAACCCAGTGAGTATCATGGCAGCCCAGAAGAGGACTTATAGGTCTTCTGCTTGGGATCTGTATTTATAGAAGACTCTGGATGACAATTGCTTGAGTCCAAAATGTAAATAGTTAAATCCCTTTGCAATTTTCTTCAGTTTTCTCAACGGGAAAAGGACCTTTCTGAATGGTTAAAGGAAGTCTGCCTTCACTGGGTACTCAGAGTACTTAATTATTGTATTCCTCTTTACAATATACTTGTGAGGTTGGGAGCTGCCATTTTACTTTGGGTAAGTCCTTGCACTACATTTAAGCTGCTCTAATGGCTAGCTGCTGGTGGGTAGCTCCATAGCTCATACTTTGCCATTACTTCCCACAGGCCAGCACAGGTGAACAGTGACTCATCATGCCTGGGCTAGCTCCCTGTGAGACCAGATAAGCACCAGTGTTGATGCAAAGGAGATGCAGGATTGCTGCTTTCTGGAGCAGCCAGCCAGACAGCCACCCAGTCAGATGGCAACCTCAAGAGCAGGCTTAGCCTCAAGCACAATGCCAGATGATCTTGTCTCTCATCTAATACCTTAAAAACTTTGGAGATTTAGCCCTGGTTCTATCCCAGACTTGCGCTGAATTTATTCTTTAATCTCAGTCTCTCTCTCCATGGCTTATATTTATTGGTTTATATGTATTGGCTTATATTTTAATCTGCACTGGCCTCTAGTTAGATATGGTATCAATTCTGGTTGTGTCTTTACTAATAAGAACTGTCAACAGCCTTGTTTGTCCGTTATGTCAGTCATCTTGCAGTCGTGCCAAAGCAATCAGCTCCCTTCTCACTGGCTGCAAGAGGCTGCATCACAAAACATTTTTGCTACAACTTGAAGAGATGTCATTCAAGTTCCCACCTGAGCCTACTTCTGGAAAAAAACCCAGAGCTTCACTAGTAGACTTGAAGCTTGTGACCCATCAGTGGCAAATCCTACAGCCTAACTTTTGTCCTATGATCTTATTGGGACTGAACTTTGGATATGTATTTACATGGAGAATAAGCTGTATTTCTATATGTACTAAGCTGTGTAATTAAAAGGAAATGGCTTTGCCTGAAATAATTGGGGGGATGAGCAGCTTGCAAGACCTTTTTGTGGTTTGTTTTGATTCATATATGATCTCATGCAATGCCAACTCTGAGTCCTGAAGAAAAGCCTGTGATGTGATGATAACCTCTTTATGAGTTCACTCCCTCTGATCCACTAGCCTTAATTTAACAGGATCTCTGTAAAGGTGGGAGGGCTGTGATGCAGCAGAGAGACAAGAATTCTCAATTTATTCATAGTGTTGCCCTAATTCCTGCAGCACAAATTGTCACCTGTTGCTCTGTGTGAAATTATAGTGCTGTGAACATGAGTAATGCCAATTTGTTCTTCTGCCCTGTGATTTATTATTTTTTTTCTTTTTCTTTTTTTCTTCTTATTTGAAATTAGTTCTGCTCTTTGATGTGGCCTCTAGTTCTTCAGCTCTGGGCTGAGATTGTTTACTTGTTTCCAATAAGTTATATAAAGCATGAAGCAAAATGGATAACATCACAAATATATTTGTGAAGTCTCATTAGTTTTCCAAGGAAACTAACAGTTCTCAGCAGAAGGAGCTTCTGATTGAAGTGTTCTTAATATCTATCTTAAAGGGTCAGAAAAGGAAAGCTAAACTCAAACCTGTCCCCTCACTTTCCATATATAGGACAAACTGACAAGGAGCACAGTTCACTAGTTCTATAACTAGATGGTATACAGAACATGGGTTACACTGATTGAATCATGCTTAAAAGCCTCCAAGCTAAATGCTATATAGTTTTGAGGAGAGTGTGGGAAGCTGGGAAGCTACAGTGGTTTCCCCAGTGAGATAAGTGTTTCTTTTTTATATATTTTTATTGGAACACTCAAAAGTGTTTGATCTCTGATGTATATGTGTGTGATTCTAGCTGTAAGTGCTTAATGCATGCATAAATAATTTCTTTATCTCACCAGTGGAGAGCAAGAAGTGCCTTTAATGGCTCTGAGAGTTACCTTTTAGCCTGCCAGAGTGCAGATACTTATGCTCTGCCAGCTGGATTCCACCCACAGCTACTTGCCTACCTTGCACTCTTAGGTGGATACTAGTAAGGCTGAGCAGAAAAGTGCTACTAATCTGGAAAGTATGTAACAAGGATCTTTGCACCTTGGAATTCCCTGGTTATTTTTACCAGTAATGATTGTACTGCAGTCATAAAGCACACAAGCAGTGTATACTGTATGCACCACCGATCTGCTCCACAGAAAAGTGTGAATTTCCCTAGACTTTTCCTCATATAGTATATGGTAGAGAAACAGGACAATTTGCTTCAAGTTGGAGCTTACTGAACTTAATGGAAGTTGCATTCACCATCACTGTTATTTTTATTTTTTTTTTAAGTTATATATAATCATAGACTTCTAAGTTTGGCTACTGGTAAGCTGTTTCGCCAGATAAATGGAGCACGGCAGAGAGGAAACAGTGTTAGGTGTGTGTGTATACCTCGGTAATTTTCTGCTGTCATACATAGCCACAGTTTACTTATATTTGATTTTGATGTGTGATTTCTGCTCATAGCTGGAACGGGAGGCCAAAACTAACAATGCCAAAGGCTTCCAGGAGCTGTTATGAATACCTGCCTTGCTCTCCAGCTAATTGCCTTTTCAGAGTGTGAACACCTTGGGACTCTGTGGGGCTCTTGTGATATAGAGTTACTTTTAAAGCCTTTTTTCTTGGTGGCAGTTTTCTTCCCATAGCACTTGCATATCCATTGCTCTTGTCACTGATATCCTGAGTGATCTGGAACAAGTTGTTTGGAGCTGGATTATTAAGGGATTAGCAGAAGTTTACGCAGTTCTTACGGCAGATGCTGGAATGTGACTATCGGTCTCTCTGTGTTTCAGTCTTTCCATCTGTAAGCTTGTCTATCTCCATTGTTATCCCATCCCTTCCTTTCTTTGTCTTGTGCATTGAACAATCAGTTCATTGTGACTAGGCTGTGCTTGCTATGCATTTGTACAAAGTTTAGCAGAGGGATGCTATTCCAGCAAGTTCTACCAGGATAGAAATGAAAAAGAAAAGGAAACCCTGGTTTGGGTTACAGAGAATATAAACCTCAGATTTGGGTTTCAAAACCTTTTTTTAATTAAAAATTCAATAAAAATTATTTAACTTGGCATAGTAACAGGTAGATTAAATCTGTGGCCTTGATTCTGCATAGAAAGAATAAAGATAATTGCTTTGTTTCTTTGGGCTTGTAATCTGTGAATAAATAACATTTAGTGATTCTTAAACAGTCTGGCAATTACAGGACCTGCCAGATTTTGAGCTTCTATCCCTGTGGTGCTGAAATCTGCCTGTCTCAAGCCCCATTTCTCTTGGGACAGATAGATCTAGGAGGATGAAAAACCAACATGTTTCTTAGGAGGCAAATAACCTCTCTCCTAATACTGAGAAAGTGGAATGAAAGCTCACCCTATTTCCCTCCAGACAAAAAAGTTCAGAACTGGATTATGGGTTAAGCCTTAGGTTTTTGTAACGCTAATCTCCAAAGAACTTTAGAATGAAATTACTTGTGTGGATGTTAGTGATGCGGCATACTCAATGATGATGAGAGACATCAATTCACTATTGTAAAGTCTTGCTAAAATCAGCAATGTGTGATTAAAAAAAAAAAAAAAAAAAAAAAAAAA
>NDXB01011456.1:101293-135064 GCA_002631895.1 Agapornis roseicollis | reverse complement strand
AAAACCAAAAAAAAAAAAAAAAAAAAAAAAAACCAAAAAACACAAACCCCAAACCAAAAAAACCAAAAAATACACATGGAAAGATTTTTTTAAAGGGAAAAGCATCTGCAAACTGTGCACTGGAAAAATTCTGCCTTAAGGAGGGAAGTTAAACAACAACATGCAAAGCATGCAGGAAGGTATAAGAATTTGGAAGCAGGCTGAAGACAAGAGTCCTTTAGCAACCTTGGCCTCAATCATTTAAAGCCCTGTACTACCACACTGATAAGCTATGGCATTGTGTACTATTCCAGGTTTGCTTCACAGTGTAACACTGTCCGTGGACATCTGTTGATGCAAGATTAACTCTCATGTCATACTGGTCCCTCTTTGCATGGTGGGATCTAGCTTGCAGCTGACTGCTTTAAAATTAAATGGTCAGAACAGCCAAATTTGGTAAAAGGCAGATACTAGGTAGAGTGGCTTGTGATGTCTGAAAAGGTTTAGGAGAATAGAGTTTGAACCAAAGCAAGCTAAGCAGAAAGATATTGATTAGTTTCTTTCACATTAACTTAATTTGATGTTCATGTAACAAAGGTTTATTTGTAGTAGACTAATAGGAAGACAGCATTGTGACATAAAAAAATCCAGCTGAAATAAAGCAAGGCAATTACAGGTTGTCCACTGGGTTGATGTAATAATCTTTCATTTCAGAACAGCTGAGTTCTGGACCCCAGGTGTAACCCTCTAGCAGATGCTTCTGTCAGCAACAAGAATCCTGTTTCAATATGTCTAGGGCAGAGATGCTGGGAAGCCATGTTTTGGGTGGAAAAAAGAATAACCTTTTCAGTGAAGAGACTTTTTTTCTGAAAAAGAGGAAACTAGTAATTCTTTTCTTCTTTCTGGTTGTGGCAAAGTAACATAGAATTCCTTGGGTTGCATTTCCACTGTAAGAACATGGATGTAGGAATGTATTTAGAAAACAGAAACCAAAGAAACAAGTAAGTACTACATACATATTTAGATATTACCAAATCTAGACAATACATTGGAGTGCTTTCGACATTTTCAAAAAGATTACTGTATGAATTCTTAAGATCCAAACCTCTTACATCTTACTAAAATTTGCTGGGAAAATGATTTTTAGTTTGGTTTTTTTTTCAAAGAGTGTTTATTCAGCAAAACGTTTCTCAAAAATATATCAGCTTAATTAAAATATACAGAAAGATTTTAAGATCCAAAAATGCAGGTAGGTATGAAGAAGGACCACCTAAAACCAGCCCCTGCATCATCCATCACTTTCTGTTGGTCAGTGATTACTGCATCTACCCAGGCTATGTAAGACCTCAACTGAAATCCCTTACTCTAACAGACTTGAAATCCTGTGCCCTATGTTCCTGGGAAATACCAGCTATTTAAGTTATAGATCTGATTTCTCTGCCAAAGGCTATTTTCTTCCTTTGTGATTTAATCTTAAAAATATCAAAGGCAGCCTGGGTTTGGCCTTTTCGGAAATGCTTGATGTCAGGTTGACTGTGTCTGATCAAGTGAAAGATCAGGCATAGACATAACATGGGCTTTGGCAGATGAGATGCAATGTATAGCAGCAGAAACAATTGCTTTCATTCAGGATGATCCCAAAGAAACAGAACCTTTACCCTTGTCTCACAGAGCTTTCTGTCTCAAAGCCACTTAAAAAAAAAGAAAAATCCAAATCCACAGATTTTTTAATATCAAAAATGAACAATTTACCCTTCAATTTTGGAAATTTCCCATCTGGCAAAGTACAAGGGTATATGCCCAAATTTGTGCTGGGGGAGGACATTTCTGCTGAAGTTGACTGGCTTCTTTTGGTTACATAGGGTTAAATCTGTGACTAATTGCTTTGGGTGAACCTTGGCTTTGAGCATAAGGCTAATTCCATTGATTTCAGTGGGTTTGCTGATGTTCTAAAAGCTTAGAATATGCACGAGTGCCTGGGGTTCTTTAGCCTGGAGAAAAGAGGGCTCAGAGGACATCTTATCACCCTCTACAACTACATGAAGGGAGGTTGTAGTGAGGTGGGTCTCAGTCTCTTCTCCCAAGTAAGAAGTGACAGGACAAGAGAAAATGACCTGAAGTTGTGCCAGGGGAGATTTAGATTGGATATTAGGAAATACTTCTTCACCTAAATGGTTGTCAAGAATTGAGCAGGCTGCCCAGAGAAGTGGTGGAATCACCATCCCTAGATTGAAAACACATGTAAATGTGATGCTTAGAGACTTGGTTTAGTGCTGGAATTTGCAGTGCTGGGTTAATGATTGGATCATTGTATTGTGCATCGCTTGTGTTTTCTGGCTTTTCATTTCTTTTTCACTGTTTTCTATAATTATTGTCATTGTTGCTATTGTTGGTATTCTGTCCATTATCACTAGATTTTATTTCAATTGTCTCAACCTGTGGGTTTTACATTCCTTTGATTCTCAGCCTGCCCATCACTTCAAAGCTCAAACTTGTTTCTAGTTCCATGAGAAGCACCATTAAATTGCTATGCATGCAAATATATGCGTTACATACTTATTTTCTACCCAGTGATCTCTCAGGCTTGGTCCTGATCCCAAGCCATTTGATGGGAGTAAGGGATCCTGCCGTTAACTACAGTGGGTTGAATTAGACCTTAAACATGTTGTCTTCACGAAGAGTTTGTGGTGGAATTAAAAGGGAAAATGTCAACCTTTAACCTTTGGCCATGTACAGTTATTGGACATGGTTTCTCCCAGTTTCTGGACATGGCAGTACCTGGAAGGCTTAGCTCTGTGTAACCCTGCCCTCCCATTGCTTTGGCACTCATTACTTTTGCAGAAGCTTTCACAAGGATTTCAGCCTCAGCTTGCTCCTTCCCCCACCTCCCATGTGCCAAAAATATGCCAGTGACAGAACAAAAGAACTATAACAGAGTCGGTTTGGTGGGAGAGCTACAGAGCCCAGCAATTACCTGCTGTTATCACTGTGCCTGTGCTTTCTGTCATGTTATATTTCACATTTGCAGAGCTGTGTGTATTTGCTCTTTCATCACTGCTGTACACAAGCTGTAATCAGTTCATTTTATGGCTGTCTTCAGCTAAATTCTTTGTTGATTTTAACATGACAGAAGTTGAAAAGATTACATATTATAAATAGATAATTAATATATCAGCACAGCTTGTTGCTCTCTGTCTCTCTATCTCTTTATGAAAACTGGTTTTAATGTTTCCTCTCCCTTTCTCTCCTCCATGTAGTCTGCCTGAGAATTAGAATGAAGCCTGACAGCTTGATTAAAATTTCACCTGATATATTTCTGTTTCAATAGAGGATTCCTCTGTCTTGAGTAAACAGGTCACATGTAAAAAAATAAATCACAGGTCATTTCCAAGTACAGCAATTTTTTCCTAATTATTTTTTTTTTTTGTTTAGTTTTGACCATATTGTGGGGATATGTTTACGTTATAGGATTTTCATTAAACTAATGGATGAACATTTCATAACATTGGTGAAATTATCTTCTCAATGTTATTTTGTGGAGGAGATGTACAATTTTCATTTTTTAAATGGTAAACTGAGGCACTAGGTTGCCTCCCTTGCAGATAAGTCTAGAATTAAACTCATGCATCCTGAGACCCCAGTCATCTCCTGAACATCCTTCTACTTCTAAATCACAAGTAATATCCATAGTTAGCACACTAAAGAACATCAGTTTTGCTTAATAATTGTTCAAAAGATACCTGATTTTCTGCAAAATAAATTTAAACCCCCTTAAGTTTGGTTTTCTTAGCTACCTTCCTTCCATAAATCTCTTAAAAGTATTTTATGCATCCTGAGATCTTGTGATGCTGCTATGGAAAACTAATGCAGCACAAACCACTTTTTGGAGTTCACGGAGACCTTTCCGCAGCTTTAAATAAAGAGGAAGCATAAGCATAAATCCAAGAAGAGAAGTAGGGAATAGGACAGAGATATCTCAACAGCTTCTTCATAATTCACAGGTCAAGTCACTTTGCAAATGTTGTGCTTGTCAACATGAGATTTTATTACTTTTTCATACACTAGTTTGGGAGTGCATATCTGTGTGTGATAAGAATAACTCCAAGGTGTTTGAGTGAGCCAAGAGGGAGTAGAAGGACCTTAAGCATTTGCAGCGAGGACATCTGAGGGTCAATGCAGCTGTGAATTTAGGTCCTATGGATCCCCTCAGTTCCAAGCCACATATTAAACCCTTTATATGACCAAGATTGCTAAAGCAAATACTCCTTCACTGAGAAAGCTAAAGTGGAGCAATGACTTGGAAATGACAGTAAGAGTTATGGGGATAAGAAGCAGTGACTGTATTTCTCTGGAGTATGAGTAATGCTCTGAAGGTTGATTGAAAATGGGTCCCAGCACCACTCAAAATTTTATCCTTAACCTTTCCTCCTGGACATCCTCACCCAGAAGACTGTGCCTTATTTTGATCCTTAGCCAGCTTTTCCTCGTGGTGAAATTTCACTGAATTCAACTGAGGTGTAAGTGAAATAGGAGTGTTTCTGTTAGTGTATGTATATATTTGCTTGTAGAGCACAGCATGGCAACACCCAATGGAAGAACAAATATATATAACAAGGACCTCAGCTGAAGGATACTATGCAGAATAAGAAAAAGGAGATTTAACTATGAGGATGATTTGTTATCTGAGGAAATGTAGCAAAGAAGCTGAAACCAAAGCTCTCACCATCTTAAGAAGAATTTTCAGAGGTGAATGTCATTAATAAAACCAGAATTTAGTTTCAGTTTACTACACTACTCCTTCTAGGAGCCAAATTGCGTCCACAATTATAACCTCTCTGAACCTTTCTGTTTCAGTGGTACAGTAGCTGAATAACAGTGAAGATGCATTGACCTAACACACTGAAAACGCAGTGTGTTTTGAATATAATGTGACTAGTATTAACATTCAACCCAACTTCAAAATCTATGCAGATCTGGACAGAATATTCTTGCTTATAACACTTGAAACAGTTGCAAATGTAATTTATCTCTGCTAGTAGGCACTTTATATGCCATTAAAGCAATATAAAATGCCCAGTATAATTTGTGCTCAGACTTGGTAGGTTTTAATGCTGGTTTGTGGCAGTTTTTCAAGAATTCTTCTTTAACAAGATATCTTTGAGAATCCACATGAAACATTCAGCTGTAAGAAAGCACAGTGTAAGTATTTCTGGTTTAAAAAAAAATCCCTAAATGCTGCTGCATGGTATCACTCACCAGACACTTTGGAAAATTTTATCTTTAATGAATAAAGCGTATCAAAAATAATCTCCTGAAAGGAGCTTGTGTTAGTTCCTAATCCTTTTGGCCTCTGTTAACTACTCTGCAAATCTCTAATGCACTATAGTTCAATAAATAGGCAAACTTCTCTGTTCTGTGTTTTGATTCTTTTGCCTTTAATGTATGATAAAACAGCCTGCTGAGGCGGAAGGGAATTTCTAAAGATTTATGGAAAAAATAGGGCTGTTGGTGGTTCCCAAGCACTTCTAAAAGATACTGAAAAAAATGTGTTGGGTTTTTTTAATACAAAACCCAGAACACAACAGTTTTTCTGGATGGGTTTTAAAAGTTGAGAGCTGTTCTCATTAAACTGTGAGTCACAACAATGACAAGAGCAAAATGTTGTAGAGATTTTGTTAAAAGTGCACTTCAAATTCCCAGTGCCATTTACCTATTGTGCATTCAAAATGGAGTTGAGGGTTAGTCTAATTTATACAGCTGTTCAAAATCTGCAATTGCCTTTCCCAGAGAAACTGCAACATTTTGATATTTATTTTGTCCTAAAACAAGGAATGAAAATTGCAAAATTTTGCACCAAAAAACCGAAGACATTTCTTAAAACCTTCAATGTATAAATATCAAAATGCTTCATTGAGACGGTTGAGAGAAGGTTGAAACACTTCATTTAGACTTCAGCTTTGATTTGGATAAGAAAGACTGATATAACTGGAGTGGAGATGCACAAAAATCATTCAAATAAATGGCTTTGATCTTGTTATTTAGAAAGTGAACACACTGGTAAATTCTTGTCAATTGTTTTATTGGGGCAGGGAGTGTATATGGAGGAGAATCGGTTCTATTGCTCTGAAAATGAATTTTATAAAAATCCTGTGAACATTGTGGTCATTTGTAGCTTATGATTGGGATGTGCTGAAGACAGAAGTAAAACATTGAAAACTGAAAATTAAGCACTTAGCTAAGATGAAACCTTCTTTTGAGCTAATTTACAACAGAAGATGTTTTTCTTGGTATTACTTTGGTTTAGAGGTAAAATAGTGAACTAAGACTTATGTGGATTGTGTTTGATTATGGATCTGCTGTTGGTTTCTGATGTGGCTGTAGTGAAAGTTATAGTCGTGCAATATTTCATTTCCCATTGTCAGAAAAGGAAGAAAAACTCTTCTGTATCTGCTCAGCCCTGTTCATTTCCGTAGGGTCTCACAAGATGAGTCATAGCCTCTACAGCAGAATCTCTCATGCCAGCCCACACCTTGCCCCTGGATGAGATTTGAATGGAGCCTTACTGGCTGCAACATCTCTGGCATTTTGGAAAGAAAGCTTGACTGTTCTATAGTCTAGCTGTGACTATTAAGTCTATCAAGACTATCCCAAGCTGCAGCCTGGGACTATCAAGGAAACATGTAGGTCATGGTGGCCTTAAAAAGAAGGATCTAAGGTTGAAGTAAGTATTACTGCTGAAAGCACACTTGTAACACCACTCAAAGATACTGATAGATGGAGCTGGAGAGAATTGCTCGTTATCCATCAGTAATAATTCCTGTAGTCTTCCACCCTGTGAAAATACAGTACTAATAACAATTTCAACAGCTTATAGACCTTCAATACCTACAGTATTGAAATGAAATTATGAATAATTTTTGCCTCCAATACATAGTCAAATTTCAACAAAAAAATTCTGCACATACCATAATGAGACAGGTAGGTGGTTAAGAAAGTAGTCATTGCATGTCAAGTTTAAGTTTGTGACACAGGACTGTGCATCACAGTGCAGAGGTTTTCAACCACATCAGGAGCCCAGCATGGTCAAGAGCTCAGTGCTCACAGCTACTGTTTTCGTGAGGTAACAGGCAACCATCGAGCTGACAGTGTTATATGTAAAAGATAATTTAGCCTTGTAATTAAGGAGATATTAAGTGCATAATTGCATTTATTCATTTAATTAATTTTGGCAAGTTTGTCCTATGACGTTAGGTATCAATTGCTAAAGATACACATTTACATTTAATAAGCATAATTTCTGACTCGCCTTATTTTGTTATTAGCCAAGTGAACACCTAGAGAGCCCTTTCAAATGGATTAAGCAAGAGGATAAGCTTAATACATTATATGAGCATAACTGTACTTTTATTGCTCATTAAATTTTGAGTTAATTATGTAGCAACCAGGTTTATGCTTTATTATATCAAACCTCAGTCTGCAGGCTCTTAGAATTAGTCTACTGAAAGTAAAAACATTTCCAAATGTGCTTTAGGAGTCCTCTTTCAAATGTATTTACTTAAGGAAACCCACAACTCTGCATTTAAGAGAAAGCAGGCATCCACTGCTGGGGTCCTCCATCTGGTGCTGAGCAGCAGAACTCATTGACAGCTCCTGCTGACTGCATGACACTTTGAACCTGCCTTTAAGGAATCTTTTTGAGAGATGCAAGACTGTCTTATTGAGGGACATTCTCCTTTCTCACAGAGATAGCCATGATTTCTTCCTTTTCTGCCCAAGCTTTGTTACATTTTGATTCAATTTTTTGCTATTCTCTGAACTGCTAAAATGACCAATTTTCCTTCCTGTAGGGAATAGTCTGACCTGCGTGAACTCCTTTTATCTGAACAGCTATTGGGAAGTTCAGTGTCTAGTCTAAAGAACTTATCAAAAGAGGGACATACATCCAGATTTTTTTCCTGATAATCGCAGGCATCTTTCTTAGAATAGGATCTCCTTCTCTCTGTCTACATAGAAGAAAATCATAGGTGGCAAACTTGAGGTAGATGGTTTATGTTAAGACAGTTAAAGTTAGTGGGCAACAATCTTCTTTGCAGACTACTGGCAATGAGATATGAGAGTAGAAGAGAGAGGGAGGGAGGCATTCTATTTCACAGAATCACAAAATCCTAATGGTTGGAAGGGACCTCGAAAGATCATCTAGTCCAACCCCCCTGTGAGAGCAGGGTAACCTACAGTACATCACACAGGAACTTGCCCAGGCGGGCCTTGAATATCTCCAACGTAGGAGACTCCACAACCCCCCTGGGCAACCTGTTCCAGTGCTCTGTCACTCTCACATGGGCTGTCTCATGGAAAACAGAGTGAGATCCCAGCATCTACCCAAGAGCTCCCTAGTTAACTATTTTTTTTTCCCATTGATTTAATTTTAGATCAAGTTGTTATGTGTTTCACTTGCTCTAAATTTCCTCAAACCATGTGTGTTGGATATGGAACATGGACTTCATAACCATATCCCGCTGTCCTGCACTGCTGGTGATACTGGGTTTAGAGATGCTGTAAAGTGTATGAGAAAATCAAGCAGCTTTTTAAGTTTACAGGAGTAAAAACTGTGGTGAAATTTGTCTGCATTGACTGAGTAGATTTCTAATTTGCACAGAAACATCTGTGGCTTCCTTTGTATAAGTGGAAAAGAAAGCACTCATTTTTATAAATAAACTTCTAAATGTGACCTACTGCCCTCTTGAAACCTATTTTACTCATTTTAGGCATATACCTTTTTGGTGGAACACATAAGAAATTCACTATTTCAAAACACCCTTTGCCAGATGCTGTACAGAGAGATTTTATTTTTTTTTTTTTTTTTAAAAAAAGCAAAATAGTAGAATCTCTCTATAAAATGTGAATGCTAAAAAAATCTTAATGACACAAAGCACACAGTCATGGAATCATAAAATGGTTGGAGTTGGAAGGGACCTTCAAATCATCCAGTTCCAACCACCTGTCAGAAGCAGGAACACCTTCCACCATATCAGGTTGCTCAAAGGCCTGTCCAGCCTGGCCTTGAACACTTCCAGGGATGGGGCAGCCACAGCTTCTCTGGGCAGTTGCAGTGTCTCACCATCCTCATTGTAAAAATTTCTTCCTAATGTTCTAACCTAAATCTACCCTTTTTCAGTTTAAAACCATTCCCCCTTGTTCTATCTCTATATGCCTTTGCAAAAAGTCTTTCTCTGGATTTCTTGTAGCCCCCCTTTAGGTACTGGAAGGCTGCTATACAGTCACTCTGGAGATTTCTCTTCTCCAGGCTGAACAAGACCAATTCCCTCAGCCTGTAAGCTTTTGTTGGATGAACCTCCTATGGAGAATTTAATATTATCTGGTTAGGTGTGAACAGAGTTGTCAATGAAGCAGAAAACAGGACACAGCTGATAAAACAATGAAATCAAATAAAGATAAGGCAACTTTGTTGCAAAGCCAAAAAGATTCCGTTTGAATGATTCCAGTGTAGTAATTTTAAACCTGCTAAACTCAATCTCTTGGAAAGGTAACCAGAATGAAATTTCCTGCCTCCATCTAAGCTGGGGTTTGTTTTGTAAACTATGTAGGATTTTGTTAGGCTCCATGGGAATAATCTCTTTAAAGTTATTCAAACCACATATTTATTAGTGTGCCTGAGATCCAAGGACTTTTACATTTCATAATGTTGGTTTAAAATCAACACATAAAGAAGGTTGCTTTGACCTCTATTCTGGCAAGAACTTCCACCAAAGCCAGTGCTGAGCTTTGCCTCAGATTCCAGGATCACTCCTAAGTACCACTGCACAAATGCGTCTCAAATAAGCTTTTTTTATAGATTAATTTGAAGGAAACACAGATTCATTTGCAACCTGCACCATAAAATGTATGATTATACAATCAAATGCATGGGAACCCTGGAGCAATATCACAGCTGACAACAATTTCTGTAATAGCATGTGTTTATGTCAACTGAGAACACAACTATTCCATTCCTTAGGAAGACAGTTATGCATGTCAGTGGAGACAAGTGATTCCATCAGTAGGAGTTTTGGAGTTAGCTCCATCTTGCAGGTACCTCAGGTACCACAGGAGTGAAAACTATGTGGCAGCTGACTTGTTAGCTAAGGAAGTTCACAGAGTCTCCTGTGAGTCTACAATATGCCAGCATACTTTCTTGCCAGAGATGACTTCTCTCAATAACTTCCCATTCCTTTTGATGCCCAGAGCCCTCAAATATTTCTGGCATAGGAAGCAAAAACGAATGAGTTTTCCTGCATCATCCTCTGTGAAACTCTTAGAAATAGTACAATTGTTATTATTGCTATTAATGCCTTAATCACACCTTTGATTGCAAAGAAAACATGCCCTCCATGTGCTAAGAGTTACCTCACTGTAACCTTCACAGTTCAGCCTGGCTCAGTCATCATTTGGTGAATTCTGCTGCTTCTGCCAGATGTTGAGAACTGTGCCTGCCAAAATACATTCATCTTCTCCTCCCAGCTCTCATGACCACATCAATAGACTCTGGCTCTACATACAATGTCTTCCTGGATAACTTTGCTGCTTTCTTCCAGTTTCCTATGGACAGAACAACAGCAAAGGGGTCTTTCAGGATAGGTACAATTTTTTAATGGTGAGGTTTGCTTTTTGTTTTTTCCCCTGAGCCTTGCTGCTTTATTTTAATTACTTGAATTAAACGGGGGGGGGGGGAAACAGTGACAGGAGAAGATATGGTCATTCTGATCTCAATACCAGTACTATAATAAGCAATAAATAAAGAGCGGAGGAGAAACACACAAATAGAAAAGAGAGTAAGANTCCCCTGGGCCTTGCTGCTTTTTTTTAATTATTTGGATTAAACGGGGGGGGGGGGAAACAGTGACAGGAGAAGATATGGTCATTCTGATCTCAATACCAGTACTATAATAAGCAATAAATAAAGAGCGGAGGAGAAACACACAAATAGAAAAGAGAGTAAGAGTCTCAATTGGATCATCCAGTCACCATGCACATGAACTGGACATGTGCTTGCTGGTGGCTCACCGACTACTTCAGTGCTCATGCTTCCTGAATGTCTGGATTTAGGTTTCAAGAAAATCCCTGTGAATGTAAGATCAGTAAAATGGATAGGATATTAGCAAGAACCTGGATCACACTATGTAGTGCTGTCTGCACTACAAATCTCTGCAGTTACACTGTTGCTTTCTGCAATTACACCAAACCAGTGTTATATGTAATGCAATGTAATATTATAATTATATTTTTACCTAAATCTTCTTGCTTATCTGAGTGTAATACAGGGTGTGAGGTTCTGAGTTGTTTTTTCAGTGCTCTTCCCCAGACATACTTTCAGCTTAAGTCTTAACTGGTACACAATGATAAGCAGAGGTCAGCTAGCAAACAGATTAATGTCAACATCATTATCTCTTGACAAAATGGTGAGTTTCTTTGCCAGCTGAAGTTTGCATGACATGATTGGGCCATCTTTAAATTACCCATGGCTGAAAATAAGACAATCCCTGTAACACCAATATTGTGTGGTCATAACTCAAGACATTTTGTGTGAGAAAAAGAAATGAATTTATTGAAAAGTGATAGGAAGATGATATTTAAAATTCAATGCATAAATATTCAGTTTAAATGGAAAGAGTCAGTGATCTGTCTGGCTGCTGCTGTTCCTAGCTCAGGAACATTATTTGCATTCTTTATTTTGTTGATGCGGTTAAGCTCAGAGAGAATGTACTACAATATTGAACTGATAAAAATGCTTGGAATAAAATTGAGGATTTTTTATGGTGACTGGTGAGCTGCTGACTTAAAAATACTTGGAGTAGAATATCAAATACTCTGTGATAGCTTGCAGTAGGTGATGGGAGCTGTTCACTACCTCAGCATTTGTACATAGAATTGACAAACTGTCCCTTACTTTACTCCTGTCTCATTTTCCCTGCTTCTTTCCCACTATTTGTCCTTCTCCCCTCTTCCCCATTTGCTAAGTGGTTTTCTAATTGTTACAACCACTGAAAAAACAACATATTTACTAAGACACATTATTTTCCTTTGCCATTTTTTTCCATACCTTCACCACTGTCATGGTGCAATCAGGTTTTCTGTTAGTATTGCCACCTCTTCCTACCAACAACCTGTGCTGTAGAGAAAGGAACCAAATCATCAGTTTGCACTGAACTATAAGAAAATAATAAATTCAGGTTTAATATATTACCAAAGAAAAGAGTTGAAAAAGTGGATGATTTATCAGTCTCTAATCTCTGTAGCTACACCTGATCCCTAATATTTATCCTTATTTAGTCATTAGTGTGCTGCCTGGCATAGATTTAGTCTGTACATACCAGTCCTGGGAATGAATAGAGCATGCACCAGGGACAGTGCAATTTGGATGATGTTATCATTTGGGGGGGGAGGGAGTTTACTTTGTGAGCTGTGCTGTGCTGCTTGCTTTCAGCCATTTATGCTATGCCTGGATTTTAGGAGGAGGGTTTGTAAGTGGAAGGACAGGAAAAGGCCAAGAATAGTGAGGACAAGAACACTATGGTAGAAATGTTGTTTGGTAAAACACTGGGGTGAAGGGGTCTGGTGACAGTGCTCCATGCAGGTTGGGGCAGGCAGTGAGTCAGTGCAAGGCAGAACATACTCCACTATTGAAAGCATAGCCTGCATTTATCTGCAACCACCTGGTACCTTAACAGCAAAATACTGCATATTGTATGTGATGATAGTAGGTACAAGCAGAAGGAGTTTGGTGTTAAAAAGCTGTTGCCTTTGTGCAGCAGACTGCTCCATTGTGAGTAAACCTGGCATATGAATTACAGAAAACTGAAATTATGATGAAATCAAATTGAATCCCTCAGCTTTTCCTCATCTTACCAACATGAGGCTTGAAGGCAAAAATAACACAGCATCCTGAATTGAAAATGAATAACTGAAAATCGCTGTGCAACAGGGAACAAGAGCTGAAACACATTCTGTTTTATTAGATTTTAAATCGAGTTGTCCATACAGTAGGGAAATCATTATTCCAAGTGAGTTTGTTTTTCTGTTAACAGATTAGGATAGTTTATCTACCAAAACAAGATATTTTTGTTAAGAAGAAAACATCATTGGGGCAAAACTTCATAAAATAGAGTTAGGCAGCTGTATACGAACAAAGACAGTTTCACTGAACCCTGTGCACAGTGGCAGGCCTAACAGGAATTCAGAAGGCAGATCTTTGGCCGGTGCAGTTCTTGCAAGGAAAGTAATAGGGCAGTAGGCAAATGAGCAGATGCTGATTGAGATGGGATTCAGCTAACTGAATTGGATGTGGAAAACCACTATACAATGCAGAATTAATCCTTATGGGTAGGTTGTTTATCTGGGATGTGACTGGGGTGGAGAAAGGGAGGCATGTGTCAGATATTTCAAGCCTTGTCATTAGCTGCTGAAAGAAAATATGCACACATAAAACCAAAACCACCACAGACTTGAGTTTAGATTGAACATTAATGCTAGAGTGATGTCACGGTACTTGCTTAATCAGAATTTACTCACTGAAAGCAATTTAAAAGTTTCCGGTGTGTTTCTGGAACTGGATTACAGGTTGGGTGAGCACGCTGCAACTTCTTTTTGAAACTGGGCTACTGAAAGGAAAGGAAATGGTGACGAAGAGAACGAAGGGAAGTGTGCACAGGCAAGATTGTAAAAATAAACTTTGTGGGAGGAAATGAGGTTAAACAAGAGAGATTTTAATTTAGGCATGTACTTAGACACCTTGTTTAATTGTACAGGACAGAGTCCAGGAAAATATCCAAACACCCCAGTAACACAAACTCATGCTTTCATTTATCACCTAACAACATGGTTGTGTCGTTCATATTTTTCCAGCTTCTGTAAAAGGCTCAACCCAAATGTTACACTTCCCCTCCTAAGCATTTTAATTCTCTGAACAGATTCTGAACTTGGAGGCTGCATGTGGTCAAACATGCCTTTTCAAAATGCAGATTACTAGAGTGAGAGTTATGTTAAAGGACAGGAAGCAAAGGGTTGAAATGATGACACATAGCTTATGATGCATTTTCTTTCTAGGAAACTTAAAGAGCTTAATTGTAGAGTTAAAGTGTCACAACATAACAGCATCTGATGAAAATGAAAAAGATCTGGTTTTGTGTGTTCAGGCAGCTCATGAACATAGCTAGATGGAATATATATGAAATTCATATTTTTATCAAAAGAAGCAGTAAATATCACTGGGTGTTTTAGATTAATGATTGGATTCCATCTGATTATGAGGAGCAGGTGCCTCACTTGAAGCTGTTATCATGTTATATCTCATAACTAAATACTCAGGGTCCCTAAGACTTCTAAATTACCAGAGGAAGTGATATAGCTAATTCAGTAAACATTACAGTTTTTTCCTCTGAAATAAAATTAAGCATGCTCTCCGTCATGGAGTCAACAGGTTTGAATTTCTGGGATTGCCATCAGCAAAGATATAAAGCTCAAGTTGTGATAACTGATGTTCACAAAGCACTAAACTGCACTTTTTGTGAGAGAGTAAGGATAGAAATCCTTTTTGCATTGCATATTGAAAGATTACTGACTGTTTGATTGCCTTACACTTCAAATTAGGTAGGCTAGTTATCTTCTTTTTTGATTCAAAGCTTTTGGGCAGAGTTGCCATGTGCTGTTAAGCAATCATATTCCTTTTTGCAGTGCATGAAACAGCCCCTGTTCTTCCTTTATTGAGTGCTTTGGAGAAGAAAAGTTTACACACAATTCAGATATTCTGACTAGTATCTTTGGTTTTGCACTCATCTTGCTCACAGACTGGATAGGTTCAAAGCTGGCAATTGTATTAGCTAGGTAGTATAGTTGAGCAGTTCTGCTACTATTTCACTGCTGTCCAAGAAGCAAAGTACAAGAAGCAAAGCTCCTCATCAGTGCAACATCATGTGTCTAGTTTCTCACCACTGACATGCTGACACATGAAAACAGTCTGTTCTATCACTGTGTGGACTCTATGAGAGAAATATTTTATTTTATCTAACAGGCAATTGTATAAATCGACAGCTAAAACACATAAGCCCTCCTGACACATCCCTGTGCTTTCCTTTGAACTAGTTCAGTCACAGTTACTCATGTAGCTTGATCTAAAGCTTTGCCTTTTATGCATTGTCTGGAATTACCCATTTGTAATTCTTCATCAAAACATGTCTGCTTGAATTGATCATTGCCTTATCTGTTTTTCTTTTATCTGTTTATATATCTGAACATACTGGTGTATTTCCACTGTAAAAAGCAATGCAGAGATTGGTAAGCTAATAAATCAATGTCTCATTAAATAAGTAGCATACAAATATCTGAGGCAAGCCCATTTTACCCCCACTCATAGAGACCTTTTGTCTGCAGCATTTCATCAACAGGATCTTATTACAGTAAATTTTTTTCTTGGCCATTCTGTGGTGCGAGAACTGCACATAGAAATGTCACATTGTTTATTAAGTACAAGGAACCCAGATTTCAGACTTTCTTATTCCTAACCCAGACTTCTCCAAAGCAACCATATGTGGACAGCTTCCTGAAAGTCCACATACAGTACTGGGGATAAAACATTGGCACTAGGAGATAAATGAGAAAAGAAAAATGCTGTCCAGACATGATTAAACATCCATGACAATTGACATAACAGTGTCTCATTTAGGATGCAGTTCTATTCTATTATTGTACAGGTCTGAAGAGCTAATGTTTAACAAGTTGGTCTTGCCACCCGTTTGCCTTATCCCACTGATTATTGCCTTCATTTTTTTATCTGAAATGAATGATTTTTCTCCCATGTTTTCTTCCATTGAAAATGCTGATTTGACTTCTGGAGCACATTCACTGAAAATAATTGCATAAATTCAACTCTTTCTGTCCAAGGCTGGGTGATGTAGCATTAACTGCAATAGTTACAGTTGCTGTCTTACTCATTTCACTGTCTAATATATTCACCATGCTTCTGTATTTTGAACTGAAGAGCACCTTGCCTTGGAAACAGGTTCCATATTCTAAGATGAAAATGAGAATACATGTAAACAAACCTAAAGATGAAGAGACAGCTTCAAAATTTGCAGCTCCAAGAGCTTTTAAACAAATAGAAGACTGGTACACTCATGGTACAATGAACCACACAAAAGCATGCTAAATGCAGGCCACGCTTATTCCATGGACTTCCACATGCCCTTCAAGGGTTCTTTCTCCATCAAGCCTTGTCATATTTGGTCACTTAATATTTATTTTCATCTTGCTGAAGGACCATTCACAGAAACAATAGATTCATCTGTGATTCAGAATAGTTCATCAAAACACTAGGCAATAATTAAAATCCTCCCATGACAAAAGCATTAAGGGACTCTGCACTACTAGCAGTTCATTTTATATCACTGTTTGCTTTATCGTCAAAAATATTACTAATGTCCCCCTTAAACTGACAAAAAATTATGCTTCAGAAAATAGCTAGCTTAATCAAATTAATCTGAATTTCTTCATTAATTAGAGACACTGAATATCCAAGTTATTTGCACAAAACATGGTTATAAAGAAAATCCATTTACATGATGATCATTCCTTCTACAATAGAAGGTGACTTGCATGTATACCTCTCTTTCCTTCCTTCCTTCCTTCCTTCCTTCCTTCCTTCCTTCCTCCCTTCCTCCCTTCCTCCCTTCCTCCCTTCCTCCCTTCCTCCCTTCCTCCCTTCCTCCCTTCCTCCCTTCCTCCCCTCCTCCCCTCCTCCCTTCCTCCCTTCCTCCCTTCCTCCCTCCCTCCCTCCTTCCCTCCTTCCCTCCTTCCCTTTCTTCCATCAAGGGTAAGATCCTGCTCACAAAGGTAAAGAGGTCTAAAGAGGCTTTAGCCCCTGTTTGTTGCTGCCTCTCCCTGAATGCTGGATGAAAACTCCATGTCTCTCCTTCCATTGGTTCTGGGGAGACTCAGTCCTCCCTCACTCCCCAGCCCATCAGTCCGCCAGAGGTGGGATTCAGCCCAGTTCATCACACTTTGGCAATGTGGCCTGTTCATCTCCTAAGGATGACCTGTGTAAGAAACAGAGGAAAGATTTGGCCCTCATTTTTACATCCTGCATTGCAAAGAACAACTTCATGTTGTTCCTCATTTGCTGAGATATTCAGCAATCAACTCTAAAATGCTCAATTTGAAACTAATCTCCTGATCATCCTTCAGATTAGCATCTTTATATCTTTATTTTTTTACTGAGGATAAGGTTATTTCCTTTTGCACTCTGAAATCAATTGTGAAGAAAAAACAAATAAACAAACAATTACAAAAAACCCAAAAACATAGCAACCTCCCCCCCTCCCCCAGTTAATATTTCAGACCATCCATTTTACAGTTAGAAAAAGCCTCTGTACACGAATTCCTGCTCACAGTGTCCCAGGTAGCGCTGTTGTTCTGCTTGCTAGAGGCCTGCATATAGATCATATTTCTCTCCAAGAGCAAAGTATGATTTTATTTTTCTTAGGCATTGCTAAGGAGTATTTATTGTTCTCCTGGAGAAAGGGGGATATAAAAGAGGATTGTGGAAAAAACCTGGTATCGTTAAACTAATGTTGCTGTGCATTACAATGAAATGCTGTACTTGTGAAAGTATGTGACATTCAATATCCAGCAAATTCATTGTTATTACTGTATATTGAATGTCAAATGAATTTATAATGGTGGTATATCGAAGGTAAAATATTATCCTGGATTCAAACAAAGCAGTTCCATTGAAAACTCACACCCACTGTTATGGCAGTGGATGGCACTTTCAGAGTTCCACTGACGGGAATTTTTAGCACTCCTGTTAGCTCACTTATAAAAACAAATGGTCCAGGAATGGAAGCATGATCCAAAGCCGCATGAGGTCAGTGTGGGTTTTTCCTTTGACATCAATGGGCTGAGGATTGAGGCACAGGGTGGAGAGGGGAGGAAGGAAGAAAACAATGTTAGAAGAGAAATCAGTGAAGAGAAACTCTCCATCACACTTCCCTTGGGTATTTTTTCATAACAGCTTTCTGGCTGGATTGAGCACTCTGCAGAGGGGAATAAAAAACACAACAGCAACTTGCTTCTGCAGGAGAAAGGCAGAATGATGTTAAAAACAATTGCTTAGCACAGCTAGAGTTGTTTAATACAATCTGTTTCCTTTTATTCGCTTACACCCATCATGGCATGGTCTTGTGAAGGCCTTTGGAAAAGAGAAACTGCTTTATGGTATGTATAGGCAGAACCCTGTTAAACCAGCTACACCTGTGTAGCAGGCATCTCCACCTCCACACTGGGAAGAATGCAATATGGACAGAACACAGTATGACTGTAAAAGGCATTAACTCTAAGAATGAATAAAGTTTATTCCTTTTCGCTGAAATGTGAGACTGGTATGTTATTCTAGATGATTTAGAGCTTTTTGCTCTTAGTGCATTATATCATCAAGTGGAGTGGGAAATTATCTAGATTGCAGTAGAATGATTTTCTTTTTTGCTTAAGAACGAGGATTGCCTCATATACTTGCTATTGAAAAAAAAAATGGTCAGCAGGCAAAATAGGCCCCAATAGAATTTTCTCTTTTTCTTTCTAAAATAGGCCCCAATAGAATTTTCTTTTTTTCTTTCTTTGTTTTGTTTGGTTTTTTTTTTTTTTTTCCTTAAATCTTCTTTCATCATTCTTTATTTGCTTTTGAGGGCTTTTTCTCCCCTTTTTCTGCTGTCTTTTCCTAGGGCAAGTACAGATTCAGGCTTCTTGTTTTCTCTCTCCCTTCCATCCAAAGTTTTAAACTACTACTAATTTGTTCTGAGACCCCTGTGATGTTCTCTGCAGTTTCTTATCATGGCTCCCAGTGTTTCTTAGTGTCAATTCAAAATGTCATAAGTGGGAGGGGACATATCTAGCCTATACAGTATTAACAGATTACTCTTGATTTAGGAGGGATATAACAAGTACCATGGCATTGATTCACTTTACGTAATTTTCAAGCAAACAGCTTTCCTCTATTTGCCGTTTAAAGAGGAGACCACAAAGATGCTCCGAGGGGTGAAGAACCTTTCCTATGAAGGCAGGCTGAGATAGCTGGGCTTGTACAGCCTGGACAAGAGAAGGTTCCGAGGAGACCTTAGAGCAGTCTTCCAGTACCTAAAGGGGACCTACAAGAAATCTGGAGAGGGACTTTTCTCGAGGGCATGTAGGGATAGGACGAGGAGGAATGGGTTTAAACTGAAAGATGATAGGCTTATATTAGACTTTAGGAAGAAATTCTTCACTGTGAGGGTGCTGAGACACTGGCACAGGTTGCCCAGAGAAGCTGTGGCAGTGTTCAAGGCCAGGTTGAATGGGGCTTTGAACAACCTGATCTGGTGGAAGGTGTTCCTACTCATGACAGGTGGTTGAAACCAGATGATCTTTAAGGTTCCTTCCAACCTAAACCATTCTCTGATTCTCTGACTCTATGATTCTATGACTCAAGGCTTGATTACTGAAACCAGAAAGCCTACACAGCACTTTCAGAGACTTGTAAACTACTTATAAAGTGTCATGGAATAATCTAGGGCAAGGAAAGTTTTTGTACCTTTGCCCCAGGTGAAAGAATGTGCCCGCAAAATTATTGCTATTTTTGTTTCTGACAAAGGCATATGATCCATTTCCACACAAGAAGACTCAAAATCTTAGCCCTGCTGAAATCAGAAGGTGTTTTGACACTCGTGGTAGAATTTCACCAATACTGCACAGAATGAAGGATACCTGCAAACGTGTCGCATTTAAGCAAACAAGTTATGAAGATTAGTTCAGCGCAATGCAGTACCTAACTTTGGTGTCTGCTGTTCTCCTAAGGCATGCATTGGGATTCCCATGTCTGGTCAGATCAGGGTTCCCATTAAACTGGAAATCATCCTCACCTCTGGCATTTATTCAGTTGCTTCAAAGTAATTGCACAATTTCTTGGACATTCTTAGAAATGTGGTTACAATAGGGGAGAATCACTCAAAGTGTTGTACTTTAAACACCAAACTGGGAATTTAGAAAAAAAAAAAATGGCTACAAACTGTAATAATGATGGATGACCTTCAAGAAAATGTGTACTAAAACAAATCTTTTGCCATTATTTGTAGCAGTCCGCTCAGGGCAAGAACCCTCTTGTGTGCTTCTGTAACCCAGGTATAGACTTTCTGGACTAGCATGACATATCCACTTCGCTACTGCAGTTGAGTGGAGTAACCCTCCAGAAAGACCAGGTGACAAGACACCAGGTGTGAGTTTGGACAAAATACAATGGCTTTCAGTATTGCTATTCATGGAAGAAGATAAGTGCAGTACAAAAGACAAATCTTACAACTGCTATAATAAAAAAAATTAAGAGGTTTAGCAACCCGCACAGCCTGAAATATTGAGTTTATAACAGCACTTCTCATGACATGTCATAGAAACAAAGTATCACAAGCAGCATTTTTGTCAGACAGTGAGTAAGGTCAGGATGTACTTGGATACAAACCCCTCAAGGGAAATGCAATTTCTGTAGGGAGTCTTGAGTTTTTCACTCTGGTGGAAGAACATGCACTATATATCTCTGTTCTGACAAAATGAGCAAACACAGGCTTTGGGGTCAGTTCCTAAATAACACTGTAAGCCAGTGCTAAGGAGCAGCCCAGTGTGCTGCTAGCAACTGCTCTAACAGGAAGATGAGAGCCATTGACTTCTTGCTTAAGGTGCCCCTTTTTTTTTCTGAGATGTTCTTTTTGCTGCTTTCCAGACAGGTTAGTAAGGTGTGTATATAAAGGACTTTTGTCTAATACTATAAAATAGAAAAAACAAAATGTGAAGAAGTGTGGTGACTTACCAGAAGGGATCTCAAGTGCAGCCCAGATCTGAGTCTCACTCAAATGCTCTCATAGAATCATAGAATAGTTAGGGTTGGAAACGACCTTAAGATCATCTAGTTCCAACCCCCCCTGCCAAAAGCAGGGACACCTCACACTAAACCATGCCACCAAAGGCTTCATCCAACCTGGCCTTTAACACTGCCACGGATAGAATACTCACAACCTCCCTGAGCAACCCATTCCAGTGCCTCACCACCCTAACAGGAAAGAATTTCTTCCTTATATCCAATCTAAATCTCCCCTGTTTAAGTTTGAACCCGTTACCCCTTGTCCTGTCACTACAGTCCCTAATGAAGAGTCCATCCCCACCATCCCTATAGGCCCCCTTCAGATACTGGAAGGCTGCTAGGAGGTCTCCATGCAGCCTTCTCTTCTGCAGGCTGAACAGCCCCAACTCTCTCATCCTGTCTTTGTATGGGAGATGCTCCAGTCTCCTGATCATCCTCATGTTCCAAGAGTTCCATGTCCTTTTTATGCTGAGGACACCGGAACTGCACACAATGCTCCAGGTGAGGTCTCACAAGAGCAG
Source organism: Agapornis roseicollis (assembly GCA_002631895.1). NCBI lineage: Eukaryota > Metazoa > Chordata > Aves > Psittaciformes > Psittacidae > Agapornis > Agapornis roseicollis. The sequence continues at coordinate 113,635 of NDXB01011456.1, read as the reverse complement.
AGGACATCTACTCCTCTTCTTCTTACCACAGTGTTCAAAAATGTTTATAAAACTTTGGTTTAGTGACTCAGCTTAAGGTTTCACCCTGGGAGCACTTCTGTTTGGACAACTTAAGATTGGATGGCAGATGAAAGGATGTCAACTCTTGACCAAGATCTGTTTTTCAGCAACAATAAACAGTAGGATTTTGTATTTCATAAGAGGAATTCAACTCAAAACCCAAAAAGTTGCTATATTGGCTCACTGGTTTCAGGGCCACTTCATCAAAACTATGTAGCAGCCTCCAAATCAAAAGTTTTGAACATATGTGCAGCCAATTTTCAATGAAAATCTGAGTATACCAAGGTTTTAATTCCCTAATGTAGGACATTTAGGTTACACTGAAGGAAATTCTGCCCCCAGTAGACTTTATAGAAGGTCTGAGCTGATGTAATACTAGCCCCCTGGCAAGTAAATTCACGTGAGAATGGCCAACCGTTTACTATTAGATTCCCTGGCAGCCTTCAAAAGTGTCAGTTACACAAGCTCACATTCTCTGTCAGCACTGTAGGCTGCTGGTGGATATCTCCAAGGCAATCACAGGGGACCTGAGACAGTCTGAATTGTGGTAAGAGGAAGTCTCGCTTAAGCCTACATACCCTTTTTCCTACTGAGACAGGTTTTCACTGGTTATGACTTTAACCCAGTCACTGGTCTCCTGGGTACCTCAGTCATGTTTCAAAAAGCATGCTGTGGTCACCAGTTATTTCTATTGTATTTGCTGCCAAAGAGCAGTGTTGCAGATGGCACACATACGGAGACAATGTAGTAATGCTGACTAGAAATTTGTGATACCAAACCATGCCTCATTCTTTTTACCGTCTTTGGCTTTATAAAATCATATTTCATCTCAATAATAAAAAGCATTATTCTGAATGCTGCATATTTTTCCTTTAATACTGCATTTTAAGGTTAATAACTTTCTTTTTTATGCTTCCTGCCCATTCACTACTATATATTCAATACTATATTATCCTCTGGAGAAGAAAGAGGGAGGACAAGGTCTGAGCATTGAAGACCAGTTGCTGTAGATAGAGTTCCCTAAAGATTTGAAACAAGTCTCAGAATTTCCTTTTCACTAAGGTACTAATGATGCTCAGGGGATATCAGCCATTCTTAGCATACCAATTTCCCTGATTTATACAGCCTCTCACTTATCAAAAAGAACACAAAAAAGGCTGCAGAATGTCAGGCCAAAGCTCCACCAACCCCAGTGTCTGGTCAGCATCTACCAGGTCCCTGGACATATGCAGGGATGGGAGGAAATACTGAAGTCATTCTGATATGTGTATCCTGTTGTTTTCCTATTTTTATTTGCAGACACATGACCCGTACACTTCTTGCCTGTACTTATGTCTTTTGTCTCCTGACATCACTTGGCTTCTTTGCATTTTCCCCTGCTAGGTCCTCCTTTTCTGAAGAGGTTTGGAGGTTTAAGGCCAAGTGTCAGCTTGATAATATTGGCAGTGGTGATAGGAAATGTTATTTAGAGAGAACATGAGGGACTGTCTGCTGACTGCAGCACTCATGGTTGTGGACTAGCAGAGGGGAAGGACTGGGTCAACTCTGTTTCCGTTTAATAGCTCTCACTGGATTTTCCCACTGAGGATGGTCTCTTATGTCGCACTCCTTAATGCAGTCTTGTAGAAGTAAACGTGTTCAGGTAGGTTGTTCAAGAAACTCATAATCCATCTGAAACATCAACAACTTGGGGTATTTACATATTTGTGCGGGCTTTGGCTGTGATAGAGTTAATTTTCCTTATAGTAGCTAGTATGTATTTATGTTTTGGATTTGTGCTGGAAACAGCATTGGTAACACAGGGATGTTTTAGTTACTGCTGAGCAGTGCTTACACAGAGTCAAGGCCTTTTATGCTCCTCACCATATGATTCCATATGATATAGTGTCATGCTCTGCTATATAAAGCTGGGGGAAGAAGAACAAAGGCAGGACGCTCAGAGTGATGGTGTTTTGTTTTCCCAAGTAACCATTACATGTGATGGAGCCCTGCTGTCCTGGAGATGGCTGCACACCTGCCTGCAAATGGGAAGGATAAATGAATTCCTTGTTTTGTTTTGCTTGTGTGCGCAGCTTTTGTTTTACCTATTATATTGCCTTTATCTTAACCCATGAGTTTTCTCAATTTTACTCTTTTGAGTCTCTCCTCCATCCCACTGGTAGGGAGTGAGTGAGTGGCTCTGTGGTGCTTAGTTGCCAGCTGGGGTTTACACTTCAGCAATATCTGAAAGCTCCAAATGTCCTTGCTTATCTCCAGCTGCCGAAACATGCTAAGATGCAGCAGATACACTAAGCCTTAAAAGAGATTTACCACCTTGACTAAGTATCTTCTGGTTTGTAGTCATCCTTGACCTTCTGCCTGGAGCTCAATACAGTGCTGAACCTGGGAGTAACTCCAGCTGATGAGAAAAACCCAAACAGTCCAATGTGGACTTCATGCAAATCTAGTTAACACACAGGCCTCACCTCACTCTGCACTAACCCAGTTCCTAGGCTGTTTCCAGATCCCAATGCCAACATTAAAATCCTCATTCAGCTGGAATAACAGGAGACACTGAAAAGCATTTATTACTGGTATAAGCATTAAATTAGGGTGCAAACTAACCAACATCACTTATGTGCTTTTCTGTACTGCTCCAAAACCAGCACAATGAACGAAATGCTAAACTGAAGAATGCAGGATGTAGTAATCTGCTACATCACCCTTGGTACCGCAAAGAACATAGGATGAATAAGACTATAAATCAACACAAGGAGTTTTGTCTATACATGTAAACAGTATGATGTCCTAGTTAAAAGCTTTTCCTAATCCCTGCTACATTTCACATTTCAGCTGTGCTTGAAACATGACACATTTACTAGATAGTCCTTCCTTATCAATACAACCCTGTTTAAAAAGCTCTACAGCTTGCCACTGGGATGGCAAGATACTACAAATGAGATCGCTGCAGTAGGCCAGGCTGTATTACCAGCCAGCAACACCGACATGACACATCCTGATTAAAAAAGTGTAGCAAGGATAGAAATGTCATCTCTGTTCTGTGATGTAGTGTGCTAAAGGGCACTTAGGAATGAAATACTAATTTGAAAAGACATCTCTGTTCTATGCTTTTATATTAACCCCTGCTGTTGAAGATGGTGTGATCCTTCTAGTGGCCATTCTTCTCAAAATGGCATTTGCATGAGTATTTTTAGTGTTATTGGGTTCTTTTTTTCCAAGGGTGGGGTTGAACGGGACTGGATGTGGATTTTGAGACCTAGCTTGCACCAACACCCAGCACAACGTAAACACATGTTTTCTATGGCAACAGAGACCACAGGGAAACTTGCTTTCTGTTGTTCTTTCATATTTGTGAAGTGGAGGTCTCTGTGCTTACTTTTTTTTGGTGCTGTGTGTTTGTTTGCTGTTTTTTTTCACTGGGAGCAGCAGCAAGCTAAACTTTCTGAAACTCAACCTAATATTCCTAGCTAGGGCAGTGTTGCTGCTTCTTCTGATGGACTTTATGCTGAGTGGAGAGCAGAGTCAGATGCCAAAGGCAAATTCAGAGTAGTTTCACCTCACATGCTACTTGATAGTACAAAGAGAAGGACAACACAGTATAGAGCTTTGCCAGTCAGATCTTACAGTAACCTAATTGGTGCCATAAGTTCTTTGTGTGGTAGTGCAAAGAGACATTTACTCAGCCCATTACCTCTTTAACCTTCCAAAATGTCAAAGATTTTCACTTATGAAAAAAATTCCAGCATTTTAACTTCCAGGAGGAAATACTGGATCACTTTCTTGGGTGACATGGTTTAGTGTGAGGTGTCCCTGCCCACGGCAGGGGGTTTGGAACTAGATGACTTTAAGGTCCTTTCCAACCCTAACTATTCTATGATCATATAATTCTATGATACTGGTTGATTCATAATCCTGAAAAGGTATTTTTCAGAAGATAAATATTTGGAGCCCAACTGCTTTGTCCTTTCTGGATCTTGACTGGAACTTAGCATTGCAACTATTACAATGATCTTTCAGACACAGGTAAGTTAGGAATGAATTATCAGCCGCCAACAGGTAATAAGAAATGTGTAATGAGTCAAACCCAAGATGGACTGTGTGTAGGTATCAGACCATTCTGTTCACTGCTGATTTAGGGTGATCAATGACTCAGAACAAGCTGATTCTGTTGCTGGACCTTGGAAGCAATTGCACAAAGATAACCTCCTTCCACAACTACAGCTGACTGACTGGCTATGTACAAACAGAATTGCTCAAAGTTAATCATGTGGGCTGAAACCAGTGCTGGGAGAATGGCTGCTGGATAGTGACTTAAACTTCAGCAGGTACCTGCTTTGCTACCATAGGTAGCCACAGGGCAATACTTGGCCTAAGCTTTTCAAGAGTGGAGGCAAAACTGAGTCTTTCTGTCCCAAGAGGAATTTTGGCAGTGGGAAAGGCTGAGGTGGAGCTGGGAGGAGATCTTGGGTTTATGAGCAGAAAAGGGACATGAAGTGGTTGGGCATCTCCCATATGAAGACAGGCTGAGAGAGTTGGGGCTGTTCAGCCTGGAAAAGAGAAGGCTGTGTGGAGACCTCCTAGCAGCCTTCCAGCATCTGAAGGGGGCCTATCGGGATGGTGGGGAGAGACTCTTCATTAGGGACTGTAGTGACAGAACAAGGGGTAACGGGTTCAAACTTAAACAGGGGAGGTTTAGACTGGATATAAGGAAGAAATTCTTTCCTGTGAGGGTGGTGAGATGCTGGAATGGGTTGCCCAGGGAGGTCGTGAGAGCTCCATCCCTGGCAGTGTTCAAGGCCAGGTTGGATGGCATGGTTTAGTGTGAAGTGTCCCTGCTTATGGCGGGGGGGTTGGAACTAGATGATCTTAAGGTCCTTTCCAACCCTAATGATTCTATGATTCTATAATTTGAATAATTAAGGTGAAAGAAAAACTCCTGCCTAGGAGTGTTTTATCAGACAGGCATAAAGAAAAAAACTAAATGTTTTGTAAAATGAAATCTTAGCTGAGTGACTCCAAGAAGAGTCTGTAAGAGTTCATATACCCTGGTTGTCAGTTTCTACAGTTTGATGGAAGAGGTCTGGCATAGTTGTAACATCAAATTTTGTCCCTGCTTTGCACCAGGTAAAAAGTTAGTGCACTTGTTAAAATCAACAGCCCTCACAAAGTACTTAGTGTCAGATCAGAAATGACCCTGCCTATTCACTTGCCCTAGGATGTCCTTTTATGTAGCTACCAGAGGGATTCTTTGCCTTCTCCTTTTGAAAAAGGCATCCCATTCCTCCCATCTATCAGAAATTAGTGATCAGCAATATCCTGATTTTCATCTAAAGTCCAGCTGTCTAGCTTATTCCATTAATCAAACTGCAGGCTGTATTTGGAAGGTTTAGCTGAATTTATTGAATGAACGGATATTTCTGGTAGTAAATCATTTTGGTTCCTGCAAGCATTTCAATTACAGTTTTATTTTAAGCCTTGTTAGCCAGAACTATCCAATGCTGAATAAACAAGCTGTCTGTCTCTATAACCAGTATCTGGGATTTCCCTCTTCTGCAATAATACAATACATGTGATGCCTGTGGAATTTTCCATGTTCCATGAAAATTATTGTTTAATGTGATTTTCCACCAGAAAATGGAAACCACAGTACAAAACAAGGACTCTGCTACCATTTTTGAGTATCTGGGAACTTACTGGATGGTGTTGCTGGAACTTTAGTATTTGTTCCCCTGGATGTCACATTTTCTTGGACTAACAGATATTGACAAGTAGATCTCAAACAAATGGAGGTGAGAACTCCAGGACCTCTGTAGCTCAGATTTACCTTTGCACTGGGACACAAAAATAAATCTAAATGAAAACCTCCTTGAAATCTGATAAAGTGTGTACCATATGTGATCTGTCAGAACACTGTGCTGAGAGTATTGAACTCCCCATTGGGGGTCAGAATCATATATCTTTTTTCATCTCCTTTGCCAAAAGACAACAACATTAGCACAGGCACATACAGAAGAGCTACCATCTGACTTTTGTTCCCCTGCTTTGGCTAGACCCCATGTTCTGTTGCCTGCAATAGCCTTAGGAGAGGTTTTAACTTCCCACATAGACTCTATCTCCTCTCATTCCTTTGCTGCAAAGGCGACCCTGGTTGAACCTCCATCACTGTGCTGAAAGTCTTTTGACAGATGAATTAGGAACATAGATTATGCCAGCACTGTGGCGTCTAAATAAAAGAGAAAAAGAGGTGTAAAGTCTCTGTTTCTTTTGATAAAAAGCATGCTTGTTGTTCTTATAATTCAAACACATTGCTTTCACTGAGTTTGTAGCTGGGTTTAGGGGAGATGAGATGAAACTGCTACAACAGGAGATCTGCAGATAAGACTTTGGCACATTTACTCTAAGTTGTTTGAGCTGTATCAGGCAACACCTGCAGGGGAAAACAGTGATGAACATTAATTTTTATTTGACATTGAGTGTCTGTAAGCATTTTCACAGAGCCTTGGTATCATCTGTGTGTCATCTGGAACTACTGAATATACCATCTGAAACCCCTGCAGCATGAAGCGCTGGTTATTCCTTTTTTGCCAGAAATGTTAGCAGAGCCACTGATAGCCACTGGGATATGTTCCAGTATTTCCTAATAAAAGAAAGAAAACTAAGCTCTCAAGACAAGTTGCTGCTGGGCTAACTTACTGTAGCCACATGATTTTCACATTTTCTGCAGAATGAATTAAATGATCCACATCAAACATCAACAATGGGAGTAACTGAATCTACACTTTAAAGAGCTGGTTGAAGCCCACACTTCCTCTAGCTTCAGGCACTGATGACTGATAGCAAGACTTGTAAACAAACCATGAGAAACAGCACAGTGCTGCTCATCTTCAATCCCCTGCTGTCACAACTCCTCCTGTTTCCAGACCAGGATAATCTTTATTCTAACCCAGGTACCTCACCTCTGGTATAGCCAGACAAAAACATCCCTGTGTATTTCAAATGAAGCAAATAGCTTTAGGCTATTAACGATAAATCACAGATAAGTTAGACATGAATTGCAAATGTCTATAGAATTGTGGATATTTTTATTTCCAGGTTCTTTTATAAGAACAGCTTTCTTTAAGAAAAATTATGACATATTCTCATACCCATTTTGATTCAGGCCTGTGATTGAACATTGGCTGAAGTGTTGATATTACAGAGGCTTTTTGCATCAGGGTGGGTGAGCAAGAAGTGGCTGCTCCCTCAGTCTCTTCACCAAAGTTCATGTTTAAGGAAAGTGGAAAACCAGTGTTTTCTCCTTGCGTTTTGAATCAGATTGAAGTTAAAAAAATAAAATAAAAATCATTTATGAGCCCTGAAGCATCAAAGCAAGATTGGTAAATGCAGCTTCACTGATCCAATTCAGAGACATCATCTTCATCCCCAGCGTGACTGTGATCCATCAGCAGACAGCATGGAGCAGGTAATCTGGAGCATTTGGTTCTCCATTCTGTGATGGATGTGAAAAATCTGGATCTATTTGTGGTGTCTGTGCTAAACTCATGGTTCAGAAGGAGCTTCTGCAATGACTGATTTACTTCTTAACTTAAAGATAGATCTCTAAAAAAGCCTAGAATAGCAATGCGCTTTTTCCACTGCCCACTTGGGTTACAGACTTTCCAAGTCTACGGACATCTGCTGCTTCATAGCCACAACAGGTCATGTTGTAGTTATCCCACAGACATTTCTGTAAAATGCATGATTATCATTATCTTCATAGTTAATAACAGATTTATAAGGCTTTGAAGTTTTGATTTCTTTCCTGGCTTGGGAGAACAGCAGTGAGCAATGTGGGCCTGGGTGTTTCTTCAATCTTTCTTTAGCAGAGAATTGCAAATCAAAAGCCAAACTAGTGGAAAGGTAGTTAGCTGTGAGAGAAGGCAGCCCACATTGACTTGAATCCAGTGATCCTTATCTGGTCTTGCCTTGGTTTTTAACAAAATATTAAGCCAACTGGGCTTTGCATAATCTGAACTTGATTTTTATTCTTGAAATCTAAGAGAAAAAAATAACCTCTGTAGAACAGAAATTTGACTGTTGCATCAACATTTAGTTAGATATTAATACAGGAACACATAAAATGTGATTTGCTCATGGCAAATGGTTTCCTAGAGCTAAAAAGAAAGTACAGGAGCCCCTGAATTCCTTCTGTTGTGCTTATCACCCAGAATGATACTTTGTATTTTTGAAAGCATCATAAATCCAAAATAGCTTTAGAAGTTTAAAAAACCACAATGCAATATGTTTTCATTTCAAGTTAAAGGTGACTGATGAAAATACAAACTGGCTGAAGCTTCTTTTCACAGGCAAATACAAAATCTAATAAAAATCTTCTTTTTGAATTTTTTTTTCAGGAGCATGGACTTGCTGGTCAAAAGATGTGAGATGCTAAACTACATTACATTACATTGAAAGCCAACATGTGAATAAGACCAAAGCACTATGCCAGGGTCTATTTTCAGTCTTTTGTTTTCCACAGATAATTTACAAATGTTTCAGTTAATAAGAGGAAAAATAATAATCTCAAGAAGTTCTGAATTTCCTGCTTTTAATAGCAAAAAAGCCAGACTGCACAGCGCTTAAAGACTGGAAGCAGAGAATGCCACAGGGAGAAATTCACTCTGTTGCAAACATGCTGTTGCTCATATTTGTCAAGGGCAGTGGAGTTAACCATTGCTCCTCCTAGTAACATCTAGAGATTTGACACAAATGTAAATGTCCATAGAAGTCATCAGGTCTCTTTGGTGATAAATACAACCCCCAAAACTAAGCCACCATCAGCAAAATGCTGCTGCTTCTGTCCTCAGCCGTTGCACTGAGTCAGTGGCAGAAACTGCAGGAGGAATAATGCTCATCCTAGTTCTTAGTGTCTAGTAGTAGGCAATCGGTGAGATTTGGATGGCTGCAATCTAGTGGTCAAGTACAAAGAAATAGGTGCTGAAGTGTGTGGGAAACCTACCTGATGACTCTGATGGGAATATCATCTGTAATATGCCAAGTTTATTTTTTACCTCTTCATCTTAAAAAAATTGATTAGCAATTTTTAATCATTACTTCGGGAAGGAGAATCCTGCAAAGCAATGTGTGGCAGTGGCAGATGGGATGGGACAGCCTATACTAGCTGTCTGCTTCTTTTTATTTTATTTTTTAACAGAAGATGTAACATAGGTGGTATTCTGTGGCTCACTTTTCCATTTACAAAAACTTATCTGGAGCTTTAGTCATGGAAATGCTATTTGCAGTACTTTGCTTAATCTCAAATTAAGGTCAAAATGTGCTAATGTCTGGTGGAAGGGCTGCAGAGTCTAAGGCATGATGTACTGGAAGAGCCATTAAAATTCAGGTAAGGTAGAAATAGCCCTGCAGTGTATGGGGCTAGATTCCTGTGCTGAATTGCAATGAATTATTAAGGTGATCTCAGAGGATTTATCTAATGGTAAGTCCCCAGGGACTGTTTAAATAAAGGTGAAACTAAACACAACCATGTAAACAAGAAAGATAGCATGGTTGGCATCCGGCTAATTTCCTAGCAGGATTTATTTCTCCTTTTTAAAAAAAAATACTTGAATGATTTTAGTAACATTTTTAGAGGTCATTAAGCCAAAGCAATTTATTTAAACAAAGCAAAAACCTGGTGCTTGCCATTCAGGACCTTTTCTATTTTTGGATACAAGTGGTGCAACTCCAATAATGTCATTACCCTTTGAAGACCTAGTCCTGCTGAAGACCAAGCTCATAATGATTGCATAGGCTCTTTAGTAATGCTGACTCTTACTGCACTGTGCCCCCCTTCTCTGCCATAGAGCATGGAAGCAGAGATCCTGGAAAGCACTGAAAGGCAAACCAGAGCAAAGTCCTCTGAAGAGAATGCAGATCATGAGGGCAAAAGGAATATATCTGGGACTTGCTCAGATCCATGTCTTTTCTTTTTGGTTTTTTTTGGGGGAGGTTTTTTGTTTGTTTGTTTGGTTTTGGGTTTGGTTTTTTTTTTGTTTGTTTGGTTTGGTTTGTTTTTTTGTTCACAGTTATTTGCAAATGCTCCTACCTCATAAAACATTCTGGAAGAGGCCGGATTATTCAAGCATTCAGTGTTGTTCCCCACAAGGTCTTTTACAAAACAGTGAGTAATCCAAGCAACAAAAGTAATTCAAGACATTAGCTAATCCATTTTGCAGCTGTTGGCAGCTTCATCTCTGATCACCATGCACAGGAGAACAGACCACCAGGCAGATTCAGGGCACTTACAGGCATTTAACCCATTTCCATGTTGGGGCAAGATCATTCCTTATTTGTACATTGAACAGCCTGTTTAATTTTAAACATCCCACCAGTGGGGTTCTTTCTGCTCTCTCTGGAGACAGGACCCTTCCACAACAATCAGCAGAAAAGTTTTCTTGTGAAAATGTCAGCCTACTCTCGGGGCCAGGCTAAGGAGCACAAAGACCAGATATGTGGAAGCCCTGAGGGGGGGAAAGGAAGCTGCTGGTGTTGGTTCTGGGACATGTTAAAGAGGGAAACCTTACCTTCTATTCTGGTTGACTACTGTAGATGTATTGAGGGGTCACGAGAAGAAGACTGTTAATTTGGATTGACAATTTCAGTGATTATCATTAACAACATTTTACAGTGTTTAGTGTGAGGTGTCCCTGTGCACGGCAGGGGGGTTGGAACTAGATGATCTTAAGGTCCTTTCGAACCCTAACTATTCTATGATTCTATGATTCTACAATCACAGCTGGCATGATGGCTTTGGAAAGAAAACACTAGCTAGAACTGTCCGGGCCAGTCTTTCTTGCCTTTACATTAACATGCCTGGCTTTTGCATGGTTTTTTTTTTTCCAATTCTCCCCTTCCCCCAAGAACTTCACAAAATGCATGGAAACAAAAGCAGGAGCTGAGATCTTGAAAAATTGACCTTTAATGTGTTTTTCTGATTCTGCTTCCACTTTTCAAAGGTGTTGAAATCTCCTGTTTCTTCATCATTTCATCTGAGCTCTGAACTGGGCATCCACAACCAGAACCAGCTAAACCAGAACCAGCTAAACATGGAGCTGTTTCCTGTCCAGTGTTAGATTTGATATCTAGTTTTTGCAGCAGGGCAGTATGGCACGAGATTGAAGGGGTGGGTGAAGAACAAAATGTCATTCCACAGCTCAAGGAAACCCAGCCTACTTCTAGCTTTTATTTCAAACAAATCATCTCTATTCTAAGACAGCTTTTCTCCCATTTGGGACTGCTTCTTTTATTATAATGTGTTACTATAAAGATTAAGGTCTGGGGCCCTCTGTCACTCAAGGTTTTTAAAATAAACCCATTATTCTGGTATTTGGGATACTTTGAAATGTACCATACCAGAAGAATCCAGACCCAGGAGGAAAGAGGTTCAGTGACCTGATCTGCTTTCACAGCATTATTGTTCTCACTCCCAGCTCATCATCTGAGGGTTGTTTCCAGTGGCTACATGAACAGCTTATTGTTAACATCTTTGTCAAGTACAATAGTTCAACCATGTATCCATGGAACAAGTACACTCAGTAATTACATTTTTAAGACATGGGCAATCAATTAGGAACCATACTGGCATAGAGATATATTGACAGTACTAATTGTCTTCTGTACTGTTACTGCTTACCCTGCTTCATTTTGGTCATTCCCTTCATTTTCCCAGATTCACATGAGGTCTGCTGGGCAGCTGTGAGAGCTGGTTGCCAATGTTTGGAGTGCATTTCCTGGCCTCCTTAGCTCTGATATGTGAGCAGCAGGCTTTCTACTAACAATATCCACTTTTAAGGGCTTAGATATGACTCTGCTTTGGCTGGCTGCGGTAGTTTTGGGGGCCAAGCACAAACCAGCATGGGTTCAGCTTGAAAATGAGTCATGGAGCCACCCCAAGTAATGCTTTCTTTCAGTGTGTCCTGAATAGTGAAAGTGTCAAGTTCTCTGTGATTCTGTGCAGGATGCAGAAGTGAAATACCCTTCTTGGTATTTTTTAAGCTTAAAATAATATATCCCCGTGGCACATCCTAAATGTATAGAATCTACCCTTGTACAGCTTCACCCCTTGAAGAACTGTGAAAATGTGCCTAGCTTCTAAGGAATGTAAGAAGGAAAGGGGATAGATTTACTAAGCTTTATAGGCTGATTATTATATATGCATCTGCTGTTTCATTTAACAAATTTCCCACTATTTTTCCTCACTCCTTTCTTTCTCCTTTTTTTCCCTTTTTTTTTTTTTTTTTTTTT